>JABCMJ010013719.1:0-24453 GCA_014822125.1 Arbutus unedo | reverse complement strand
ATGTAACATTACGATCGATGATAGGTACAGAGAAGAATTGCCAAACCTCCGTTTGTTTGGCAAAAGATGAGCTAAAACAAGTGTTCCCCTCTCTCTGTTTTCTTCAATTAAATTATCGGGAATGAAGCAGAAAATAACAGAAAACATATCAAAATCGAAAAACGTGAAATCTATAGGGATTAGACGAAAACCTCGATCTGTACGAAACGCTGCCGTGGAAGTCACCGCCTCTATGCGAACTGGAGGCCATTGGTTGGAGAAGAAGAATTCGACAGTCTTGAGATGATCGGGGTTTCGAATCAGGAAAAGATGATAACGAATTAAAACTGAGAAACCATCAAAACATAGAATAGTATTTTGGATGATGGTTGACAAATATTCAAACAGTTGGTCAAATGATATTAGAAGAACTCAATGCCACTTAGATAATTTCAATAAGCTAAGAAACTAAATTTGGTCAAAATTATAAGTTCTATATTATTTTTTTTATCTTTATTCAATTTTTTCGATTTTGATACTTATATAGTTATATGTCAAGGATTCTCTTGACTAGAGAAAAGTATGATAAAAAGATTAAATAGTTAATTAAAGACAAAAATAATCTAAATAGATAAATATTTTTAATTAGTTTTTATCTTTTGTGAATTTTTAAAACATATGTTCTGTCTTATTTTTCTTTTTTGAATTTTTTTGTTGGGACTAACTTATTCATAAAAGTTTCAAAAAAACAAATATGATTTTTTAATATAGACAAAAAGAATAATCTAACATAAAATTTAGGCCATATCCTAGATTTTGCCTAAGAATTTTCTGGAGAGTGGAATGGCTCTTGATGTTCTATTTTATGATCTTACAAATGTTTTCATTTACAAATCTCATTTTTATACAATCGATTATTTTTTAATATTGACAAGCATATTAATTGCTACTCCCACTTTGAATGCTTTAATTTTTTTATGACATAATTTAATTGGCCAACGCATGTTTGTTACATATAATTTAATTACTTTGTTATCTTAATTTAATTGTCTTGCTAATGAATACGTAAAGCATAATTTATAAATTTTTCTAATAAACTAACTTAGTGTTTGGAAAATAAGTTCTTAAACTAATATGCATGTATTTTATTTTTTTCCTGACGTATGTGAGTTATAAAGTACAAATTCTTTCGAGAGAGAGAGAGAGAGAGAGAGAGAGAGAGAGACTAGTTAATACATATCCTTGCACTATATAGAAAAGAACATGGAAGTGTGGTATTCCTGGTCATTAGCATCGCTAGTGGAACAAAAAATTTAATTTATTTTAAATTAAAAATAAATTAGATTAAAAAATATATTAGACAATAAATAATAAAATGAATTAAAATTACTTAGACTAAAATTTTATAAATAAATAAAAAATCCACTTAGACTATAGCCCACCAAAGGCCCTTGTGTTGATGACACTTTCAGGGGTATTATGAGAAGTAGGCTTAGGATGGATTTGTTAGTAGAAGAAATGGTTTCTGTAAAGACCCGATATTTTTTATTTTATTCATAAATATATTTATATATTTTATTGAATTAAATTGTAATTTTTATATTTTGGGTGCGTATATTTTGTGAGTGTCACTTATTTAGAAAAATTAAAAAAATTCTCACAAGGTAAATTGTAATATAATTTCACAAGTCAAACTGTAATATAATGAGAGCAAATTTAAATTAAACATTTATCATCGAGCAAAAAAATTCGAACGTTAAACATTTGAAAAACTTAGAAATATAAGCATAAAAAATAGAATATCCCCCCTAAAAATTTTTACAATTGACTTCGACGGATTTTCATCTTTTGAAAGTTAAGCATAATTTTATCATTATCAATCTTGTCAAAAATATCTATTTCTATGTATACCACTAAGTTATTATTTAACCATTGATCATTTATTTGGTTACGCAACTGATTCTTCACAATATTTCATCGCTGAAAATACCCTTTCAATAGTACCAGTTGCAACCGGTAATATCTGTAATAACCTAGAATTTTATTTAATTAAAATAATTAATATATATATTTTTTTAATAATTAAATTTTAGTAATTTAAATTCAATATTTAAAAATTAGTAGGCCGCTCAGGCGACCTGTTCGAATTCTAGATCGCAGCAACTACTGCGATATGACACTTATAGTAGGATTATAATAATAGTCTAGGTTCGTTAAATAGAATTAGTGGTCATCATGCTAAGTTTGTTGGCCGTTGTGCCTAGTGGTGTGTTTTGGGCGTTGTCCCAAATTTTTGTTTCATGTGGGTTTGAGTCCTATTGGACGTCGTCCCGTTTGATTAAGGACCCCAATTAGGATATGGGTGTATTTGGTTGGAGGTGACTTTGGAGTGCGTCTGCGTCGACAACTCCGGGCCTCGAGGAAATGACGGCCTTGTCTTGGGCGACCTTGAGCTGGTAAAAAGAAAGCAGTTAAGGATCGTTGGTACCTGACTCGGCGAAACCATGTTTTTGGTCAGGTTTAGTTAAAGTGAAGTAGATATTGACTTGAGTAGACGGTAGAAGGTCTCTATCTTGCCTCGGTAAGGATTTGTCAATATCAAATGAGTACTCTATGCTAGATAGTTGGGTAAGAGGAGATACTGGGGGAGAATGGTATCCTTAGAAACTTAAAAGTACGAGAACATAATGAACCTACGTGACTTTATTTATACACTTAAATGAATTTCATGAAACACATGACTTGCTGTGTATCTGTATCTATAAGTTAGTTTTTCGGTGATTTTTTCCTACTGAATATCACAACTCATTCGGTGCAACTTCTCTGCTCCTGATATTTTCATACCAAATGTTGCAGAGCAACCAGAGTACCTCCTCGAGCATGAAGAGCTGAGACCTAGCAAGGAAGACAATGGTGGTGTTTGACTACCTTACCCTTATTAGCTCTGTTAATTTATTTTCGAATAAAATGTAAACCCTAAGGGATATTTGTGTCATTTTTATTTTCGCACTTAAATATTGATTTATTTTTATTTTCGTCATTTTAATAAAATAAGAGCATTTTCATAATTCATAAATCAAATGATTTAATAATTCAATAAAATGATTTAAACAATGTTCCGAGAATTTTGGGCGTTATAAGATCAACGTCAAAGTCAAGAGTAAGTAAACTAAGGGATATACTTTGTCTCTCTTGGTCACCACCATTTTTCTTGCAAGATCACTAAGTACATTCAACCTTGAGAATTCATCATCAGATCGCATATCAAAAATATACGTATTAAGCTGATCAGAAAGCACCTTAGGCTCCATTGGAGAAAATTCTTTTGGATAAAATTTAGTAAGAAAAATCAATTTATCCTTAGTAAATTAGAAAAGTAATTGGATGAGTTCAAACATGCTACAGAAAATAGCAACTCACTATTTTTCTTGGTGGAACGACCATTCAGCTCTTGAATTTGCATATCTATACTACTAACGGATTTCTCAACATAGTAATGGTGAAAATTGCTGATTTCTTGCACTTTTCGCTTGCATTTCCTTTGAGCAACAAACGAATCATCCATATTGGGGATATCAATTCTTCTCTTTTTGCAAAAATGAAAACTTCATCAAGTAAAGAATCCCACCCCATATCCCTCATCACTTGGAGTCTTCGTTTGGACATTCGAACCAAATTTAGGGCATTCACAATATCTTGATCTTTCTTTTGCAGTGCTTGTGATAACTCTGATGTAATAGCCAATACTGCTTTTATCAAGTGAAGACAGAGTTGAAAATCAAAAGATTACATCAAGTTCTTCATTACTTTTGCTTTCGATCGTTGTTCTGAGTTTGTATCATCCCCGAAGATGATTTAAAGGACATCAATTACTATGGGATACATACTCATTGAGCTAATTAGAGTATCATAGTGTGAGCCCCATCACGTATTTCCAACATGTTTGAGGTTGGTTTCTTGATTTAAGACTTGGCCACTTGAAAACTCTCCGATACTAAGTGCCTTAACAACATTGGTAATTTGTAGTTCTCTAAGCATATCACAACGTTTATGTGATGCTCTAATAATGTTCATCACTTTAGTAATTACATAAAAGAGCATAGAAATATTTGGATGATTCTTTGTCATTGCCACAAGAGCTAATCGTGATTGATGCGCAAAGCAATGCACATGATATGCACAAGGATTCTCATGTAGTATTAATGTCTTAAGGCCATTGAACTCACCTTGCATGTTACACGCCCCATTATAGCCTTGGCCCCTCAATTTAGACATACTTAATCCAAGTCGATAAAATAGATTTTTCATAGCTTTCTTGAGCGAGAGAGCATTGGTATTTGCAACATGCTCAATGCCCATAAAATGCTCAATTGCATTCTCCTTTTTGTTGATATAGCTTATTGAACTGTCATTTGGTTTTTAATCGATATGTCTCGCACTTCATTTACCAAAACATAAAACAATGCACCATCAAATATCTCACAATAGCTTTCATTGTTTCAAATGCAGTCAGGAATGATCAACTTTAGATTATGTGGAGCATTATTCAATGAAATAACTTTGACTACTTCATTATGGTTAGCAAAAAAATTCAAAAGTTTAAGAAAATTGTCTTGGTTACTTGAATATTCAGATTTATCATGAGCACGTAACACAAGTCCTTGTTTGAGGAGAAATCGGATACAATTAAGTGATGCATTTAGACGGTGATTAGTACATATATTTGCATATCCTATAGTTTGGCGAAATAGTTTTAGACTTGTATTCATGGTTAATTCTAAGTTTTTGATTGATATTGCACGTAAGATATGTTTCTCGTTGTTGTAGGAAAAATATGTTAGAATGATATTTTGGAAAATCTTCGTGACTCCCGGATGATCTATGAAGTCATCCCAAGGTCAGAGCAAAGTGTTGATGCGATTGAAGCTCAAGAAGAAAGCAGTCCAAAAAGACAAAGAGTGTTGCTGTTGAAACTGATGCCCATAAAGTAAGAACATTCGGATAAAGTTTTCAAACATTCGGATAATGTGCCTGACCAAGGATGAACCAAGAAGTCTGAGAGCAAAAGTATCCATATAATCCTTAAAAAACATCCGGATGATTTGAAGATACCAAATCAAGGTAAGAGGAAACAAAGAAGAAAAACATCCAAATGAAAGTCAGAAAACATTAAGATGATCTATATTGACAAGCCAAAACAAGGATTCCAGAGAAAGAAAACATCCGAATGAAAGTCAGAAAACATCTAGATGATCTATATTGACAAGCCAAAGCGAGAATTGCATAGAAGAAAAATATCCAGATGAAAAACCCTAAACATCTAGATGTTGACCAAGTATAGCAAACCAAGTCAGAAACCAGAAGCACTAAAGATCTGGATGTTTTGTTAAGCAGAGCAACATCCTGAAGAAAATCTGGATATAGAAAAAGCAGAAGAATGCAAAAGAAGGAAACATTCGGATGATTATAAAAAACAATCAGATGTTTGGAAGACAGACTGAAGACTAAAGAAGGTAGAGGGGAGAAACATTTGGATATTTGGTAGTAACATCCGGATATTTTGTTTGGAAATAAATCTCTTTTGTTGACTTTTCAAAGGCATTTCTTGGATCTTTCAATCACCTTTTTTGATCATTTTTTAAGGGGAATACTCGACCACCGTGAGGGCTAATCAAACAAGGTTACTTCAACCGAACCAAGAGTCAAATGATGATTGAAGTTGCCTCTTCAGCAAAATTTAGAGGCTAAACAAAGATTTGTCAAAATATTTTGCTTCAAAATGGAGAATTTTTTCTATAAATAAGACCTTTTGATGTAATGTGAAAAATAACTTTTGATATACAATTTTAGATAAGGAGAGTAGCTAGAGATAGAATTAGAAAGTTATCTTAGATATATTTTAGTTGTTCAAGTTTTGTACTTCAAAAGTTAAGTTTTATTTTGTTGTTGTCTTGCACTCTTACTTTCTAGTAAGCAAGTAGCAAGTTGTCTTCATATTGTATTTCATTATTAAGTGTATTTCTTCAATTCAAGTGGAAGTTTCAAATCCAATTCTAGTTTTCAACCATATTTTCTAAGTTTTCTTTTTTTTATTTTAATATTCTATTTAAGTATGCTAGGTTAAACTTAGAAGGTCTAATTATGGGATGACCTTTCGTCTCATGGCTTGAGCATGTATATCTTCTTAAATAAATTTCATAGCATGTAGATGGTGAGTGGAGTTCCACAAGATGAAATTACCAAATTGGTTCGAGATTCTCTCATTTCATAACTCCGTGGAGGGAAGTTGTATGTTATGAGCATGTTGTTTAATTTTATTTAAAATGCAACTGGTTATACATTTGTGCTCCAAAAGGTTTCTCTTTTACCAATCATGCTTTTGGTTTGGACCTCTTGCATGGAGTATGTTACCTTTGTGGAACTCTTGCACCGATGGTTAAAAACACACACAAAATAAACAAAGAGCAATTTTTGTCTTGCACGATAGAAATTGGAAATTGGAAAGTTCAATTTTCGTCTTTGATTGGCTTTAAGATAAAAGAAAATAAAATTTTACTTCAAGTCTCATTTTGATGCTAGCAAGCAAGCAGATCACATGAGTTTTGAAGTGGGGGCAATTTGTAGACACTAAAAATTT
Organism: Arbutus unedo; assembly: GCA_014822125.1. Classification (NCBI taxonomy): domain Eukaryota; kingdom Viridiplantae; phylum Streptophyta; class Magnoliopsida; order Ericales; family Ericaceae; genus Arbutus; species Arbutus unedo. The sequence continues at coordinate 17,837 of JABCMJ010013719.1, read as the reverse complement.
CACTCGACTTAATTGTCGTTCAATCAGTCAAGACAAATAAATATTCTTAATTAATTAAAAATAATTAGTCAAAGTCTATAAACAAATATTGGGGCGCTCAAAATTATTTAGACTTAGTCTATTTAAAAATATGATGGAGGCCAAAATAGATAGATTGATCTAATTGACTAAATGGTATTGAAATTGGGCTAACCCAAAGATTCGAGCTCATTCCCATCCTTTGTAGGTCAAATAAATAAATAATACTTTTGTATTATTTATTTATTTTATATTGAATTAAGATTCTCTTTATAAATAAGAAAAATTAGTTAAAACTCCAAATCCGGGGTTAATTAACTCGTTAAGTCCTGTCTAATTTGTTTGTTGAGTTAGGATTTACTATTTGAAAAGTACAAGTAGTTAGAGTCCACTATTTTAAAAATGTTAATAAATTAGGTCATTTGGTTACCAAAATTACCCTTATTACAAATTTATTAAATTTTAACAAATCTTAAAATCATCATCACCTTTTAGTACACTAATTTTTTTATAAATTTTTATTTTGTATTGATTTCTTATTGATTATTGGTTCGTCTCGATAAAAAATTGTGTTTAAAAACTAAAAAAATATGAAAAATAAGTCAAAACATGATTTGTACCCTCATGACCTTTTATTACACTAATTTTTTTGTAACTTTTTATTTTGCATCTATTTCTTTATTGATTATTAGTTCGTCTAGATAAAAAAATTTTAAAAAAAATAAAAAGTTATTTTTAAAAGTTAAAAAAATCAAAAAAATATGAAAAAAAGTCAAAACATGATTGTGCCTTCACGATTTTTTGCTACACTAATTTTTTGTAACTTTTTATTTTGCATCTATTTTTTATTGATTATTTGTTCGTCTTGATAAAAAATTTCAAAAAAATAGAAAAAATTATGTTTAAAAATTTTTAAAAAATCAAAAAATATGAAAAAAGTCAAAATATGATTTGTGCCCTCACAATTTTTTTGGGTACACCAATTTTTTTGTAACTTTTTATTTTTTATTGATTATTGATTATTGATTTGACTCGATAAAAAATTTCAAAAAAACTGAAAAACAATGTTCAAAAATATGAAAAATAAATCAAAAAATAATTTGTGCCCTCACGATCTATGTATCTCTGCATAAAATACAATAATAAACAGATAATGTTATTTATTGTAGTTTTATCTTTGTATTTTTGCATGATAGTGAAAACACAATAATAAATCAAAACAGATAAGGTTATATGCTGTAATTTATTTTTTGTATTTTTGCATAAGATAACATCATATAACGTTATCTGTTCTAATTTGTACTCTGTATTTTGACATAATATAAAAACAGATAATGTTATCTGCTGTAAATTGACCTATGTATCTATGCACAATATATTAACATATAATGTTATTTATTATAGTTTCATCTGTGTATCTTTCCATGATAGTGAAAACACAATAATAAATCAAAACAGATAAGGTTATCTGTTTTAATTTGTACTTTGTATTTTTACATAATATAAAAATAGATAATGTTATCTGTTGTATTTTTATCTCTATATCTCTGTATAATAACGAAAACATACTAATAAATCAAAACAGATAAGGTTATCTGTTGTAATTTATTTTCTGTATAAGATAACATCACATAAGGTTATCTGTTTTAATTTGTTTACTGTATCTCTGCATAAGATAATATCAGATAAGGTTATCTGTTTTAATTTGTATTCTATATTTTGACATAATGTGAAAACAGATAATATTATCTGTTGTAAACTGACCTTCGTATTTATGCATAACATATCAATAGATAACATTATTTGTTGTATTTTTATCTCTGTATCTCTGCATAATAGTGAAAACAAAACAATAAATCAAAACAGATAAGGTTATCTATTGTAATTTGTTCTCTGTATCTCTGCGTAAGATAATATTAGATAAGGTTATCTGTTTTAATTTTGACTTTATATTTTGACATAATATAAAAACATATAATGTTATCTGTTGCAAATAAGCCTCTGTATTTATGCATAGCATATTAACAGATAATATTATATCTTGTATTTTTATCTATATATCTTTGCATAATAGTGAAAACACAATAATAAATCAAACCAAAATAGATAGCGTTATCTGTTGTAATTTGTTCTCTATATCGCTGTCCAAGACAACATCAGATAAGATTATTTGTTGTAATCAACAAATTTCAAAAAAAAAATGATGAAAACATGACAAATACAAAATAAATTGAGTAAAAACAAAATATAAACAATTTAGTTAGTTTAAGCCAAATAGATAGCCCCCATCACTTATCCGATTTTATGACTTAAGAATGAATTTTTTAAATTTATATCCATAACACCTTCCAGTATAAAATACCATCAACCGACAATAAAAGAGACAATTGAGAGAAACATTTTACAACATTTTTCACCACCAAATGTTAAGAAGAAAGATATTCTTTGATATCTTATACTTGTTAGATTTTTTTGTCAAAATTAATGATTAATTTAAAAATTTTAACGTAAACTTGATAAAAATCGAGAAGAAAATATAACAAAAACAATTAGTATAATAGCAATTAATTTATAATAAAGAGAGTAGTTACATAATTTTTAGTAAAATTTTTTACTCATTTTTAAACGTTTTCTTGATTAAGTTTTGTTCTTGTATATTTTAATAATTTGAAATATTTTTGAAGATGTCTTCGCGCTCGTAAAGACACATTATATAACGGAAGGAAGAAGGAGAAAATGAGAGATTTTCTTGAAAAGATAGTAAATTATATATACAGAAAGAAATATAGCTTTGTAATGACCAATGGAGAAAAACAAAAGACAGATGAGAGAGAGAGAGAGAGAGAGAGAGAGAGAGAGAGAGAGGAGGTGGTGGTGGATGGGCTGTAGTGCGTCACATCTGTTAAAATTTACCGGACAACAAAAAAATAAAAAAAATACATATGATGATTTTTGTATGCAGTGAAATGAAGGTATATAACATGTTTAATTATGAGAGAACTTGTGTGTTTAGTGCAAGGGTATTTTTGAAACTATTGTGTAAAATAATTTTAGGTTATAGTATATTTTTTAATAGATTAATTGTACTACAAGTTCCTTACTTTGGACTTATGACTAAGACCTTATAAATAAGAGACAAATTTCATTTGAAAAGGAAAATCCATTACACTTTCCATATTAAAAATGCTCTCTTCTAGCCTATAAATAGAGGCTCTCATTGTGAAGAAGGGGTCTCGAGCAAAAGAATTCTTAAGCAGTCAAGTGTTCTTTAAGCCTCTTCTCAAATTTTTCTTAAGTTTTTGTGGAGACAAGCACATACACAACGTGCAGATTCATCTACAAACGAAGGATTCCCGGAGTCAGAAGAATTCTCAAACTTTGAAGCGTTCTTTAAGCCTCTTCTCAAGTCCTTTCCTCAGCTCTAGCGAGGAATCAACAAACACTTAAACAACGCCGATTCATTTGCAAGCTACACTCTTTTGAGATCAAGCTGCTTAAGTCTTTGATCAAAGTCACTACTTCGATTTCTTCATTTAAGAAGTCATCAACCAGTTCATTCAATAATAAACTTCAATAACTGTTGGATCGCCATTATAGTTGGAGATCGAATTAGAGGACTAATTCTTTCATTTACAAAAAACATAATAGAGCAATTATCCACTTTACAATTAAATTAATAAAATATTATATTGTGCATCTTTTTTTTGTCTTTATTACATGACTCGATTTTGTGTGTTACAAATACAGTTAAAAAAATTGACAAAAGAAAAAGGCTTATTAGGTAATACATTCAAGTTTTTTTTTTTTAAATTCCAATTCATTAAAAATGAATATGAAGGGAAACAATTATTATGTTTGTATTATTATTTGTAGAAGTTCCAAAGTAGTGGTTTAGTGGCCAATACTTATGGCCAGGTTCGAACCAAGTCCTCCTTGTAGGACTTCAAATTTGTACGCTGCAAAAAATTCTAAATGAACAATGAAAGGCCAAGTTTCAAACCCGCAACCACTTGTAAGAAAGGGGGCCCCTTGACCGCTAGGCAGATGGTCTTTGGCGGGGGCTAGCCCTGTCTAAAAAACTACACAATGAATTACAAGTACAAATATTTTTGTGATTTTTCGTTTGTCTTCCGACTATAGTATTAGAGTGTTTTTTAGCTAGTATAATCAAAGTGAAACTAATGAATTGTTGCTTGTACGGGTAACATGTATTATTTAAGTCCAAAAAGATGTATCGAGTCATATTGACAAATCTAATCACATAAAATACGCAAACTATCATAATTATCTTACGGTTTTCACAATAAAATACTAATCTTGAGCTCGTATTGAGTTTGAGCTCAAATCATTCTATTTTAAATGAAGTGAAATTGAACATTTTAGGGCCGTCTCGTTTGTACCTCTAAACACGGAGTAGGTATAAAGTTTTGCCCCATTGTTCTGACCCTCTGATTCGGAATTTCAAAGTAGTATATATTTCACTGCATGTATCTAAACGCACGCTTTTCTTTGATTGCTTGGATATCAGCATCGTCACGTTCCCCTCCCACGATTCTTATTCCCAAACGCGTGCGGACTACGAATCTACCAGTAAACGCACATGCAAATCAAACACGCCTATCTCGCGTCTATAAAACTAGCGGAACCAAAATCAGAATCAGAGTCTCCCAAAAGATTTGAAACGAGAAAAACATTCAAAATGGGAAAGGAAGAAGACCAGAAAATTGAGAGGAAGCCCAGATTTCTGTGCCTACATGGCTTCAGAACCAGCGGCGAGATTCTCAAAACGCAGGTACACAAGTGGCCCCAATCTGTGCTCGATAAGGTAGATCTCGTCTTCGTCGATGCACCATTCCCCTCCCAAGGCAAATCCGAAGTCGAAGGGATCTTCGATCCTCCTTACTACGAATGGTTCCAATTCAACAAGGTCATTTGTCAATTTTTCATCTCAATATATAGTTTGCTTCCACGATTATGACCCTACTTATAGAGGATTTGAATATCTGATGCATAAAGACAGAGATTTGAAATTATGTTTGATCTTGATTTTCAGGAATTTACAGAGTACACGAATTTTGACGAGTGTCTGGCGTATATAGAGGATTGTGCGATAAAGCATGGACCAATTGATGGTCTTCTGGGTTTCTCTCAGGTAATCCATAGTTTCCAATCTTCATTTTGTTCTTCGATTTTATTATGCATTAATGATGTGGAGCTGTTCGTGAAAACTTCAGGGAGCAATTTTATCAGCGGCGTTGCCGGGGCTGCAAGAGAAGGTGCGCTTATGGTTTGATCAAATAAGTCAACAAATTTTTGTCATTCCTTTTTTTTAATTTAATCTCATTTTTACTGAATAAGCGATACAAAATGTGGAGCTACCAAAGCCATATAATGGCCAGAACCTTTTTTCTCTCTCTCTATCTAGCATGTCGCCATGGCCGCATGATTGGCAGAGGGTGCACCCATTAAGGATCCTACGGGGCACTCAATTTTTCAAAATAATATTCGTACTCTTGTAATATAATCTTAAAATTATGATAATGTCCAATGAAATCAAACACGCACTCAATTTTTCAAAATAATGTTGATTCTCTTGTAATATAATTTTAAAATTATAATAATATCCTATGAAATCAAACAAAAAATTTCGTCCGTGAATTTCTATTAATCTTCTTGTCAAGTTAGTAAACTTTGCACTTTCGTTTCCTCTACAAATTTCTCCATTTTGTTTATTATAAAATAAAATTACTTATATGGTCACTGATTGTAAATCATTAATACACGCATAAATTTTTTTTATGAGTTAGGTAGAAAATAAAATAAAATAAGACATCAATGGAAATTAAGAGTGAAATTTACTCTCTTTTTGCTTATGAAATTATTTTTTCTCCTATTAGTAATAGGTGACTTACATTTCTGAGTCTGCCAATAATGGTTGGTCAAATTTTGGCAGTAGCCTACTGTTAAAAAGCTTTTGCCAAACTTGGCAGGTTTTTTTGGCAAGTGTTTCTTGATATTCTTAAATTCTATTCGTCCCCTTTTTTTTTTTGAAAAAAAAATTTTGGTCCTTCAAAACATTGAATCCTGGTTCCGTCCTAACTTGGTGTAACCTTTATAATTTCTTTGACATTTTAAACACTGTAAATTGCTAAAATTTGAGATTTGGATGTCCAAATGGCATTATTTGCATTGGATATACTATCGAATGTGCTTACTCGACTCTAATTCAATTGTCATATATCCGATGTGGTCTAGTTGTGGGTGCATCTAGAACTGGCAACAATGATGATCGATGATTGAAACTTTTCATCTTGTAGCTCTAGTCAAGAAAGTCATCCTTGCTAAAAATTAGTTTGATGGGGAATATATAGATATATACATGAACAAATCGTATTAGTAAAAAGAATGAATAGAGGACACAATTAATTCTAAAGCTTAAAAGGCTTATTTATTCTTCTACAAATGTGATTTGTTCCTATAACTATCCATAGGTTATGAACTTAATTTTTGATATCAATGACCTTCTAGAGCTACAGATAATTATTATTGTGGGTTGGAGCCCTCTAGGTGAGGCCACAATTATTTAAAACCGGACTAAATTGGACAGATGAGAACAGGATGAGGGACTTGGCTCCCTTAGGTGGGGGGTTTAACTGGTTATGGTTTTTTCTACTTATTTATTTACTATTTGTTATTTTTCTTTGCAGGGTCTGGCTTTAACGAAGGTACCAAAAATAAAGTTTTTGATAATAATTGCTGGGGCAAGGCTGAAAGAGGCATCTCTGGCAGAGAAGGCATATTCGTCTCCGCATGGATGCCCCTCCCTCCACTTTTTAGGTACTTCGATTGATTCAGCTATTCAATCAGCCTAAGGACTAGTTTACTTGTCTTTTTTGTTTTAGACAAAACTTAAAAGAATAATACTTTGGATGCATTTAGAGGGTCTTCAATAATCTGTGAACCTTATTTGCATCAAACGGTTCCGGACACATATGTGTTCCTAGACTTTTCCAAACTTACAACAAGAAATTAAGTTTCTAATGGTCAATTTTCATTGTTCTCTAGCTAGTTGTTTCTTGAAAATTATTCTTTGCGTTCTAATTTGTTTGTTCACTCTACTATTCTTGATCTCTCAAAAACGTTGTCTATATTCAATCTATAATGCTTTTTATAAGCGATGTAGGATTCGTTTGATACATCTCAATTATTTCTATTAAATAAGATATTGAAAATTATAAAAAACACATTAAATTCTTGAGAGATACAAATGCTAAAATTGAATAAATAAATAAGAATGGAAGGAGTACGTTGTGACTTGTGAGTAAAATAGTTTTTCGCAATCTCAACGAGGATAATAACAACAATGACACATTAAATTCTTAGCTCAATTTGGGTTCAAAGAGACACCCCTTGCCATTATTTTTCCACTCCCTTCGTCATAATTTATTTATCTAATTTTTTACATTGAACTCTCCAAAATGTTTGTCGATTTTGACAAACTAATGAACCAAATTCTATGTAATTCTCTTTTAAATTAAAGTGGCAGTAATTAAAAAGCTGAAGGGTATTATTTAAAAAATTGAGTCTCTAAAAGTTGTAATGATTGTATCTCTTTAATTTGCAAGTGTCTCAACTATTTTTCTATTTTGGCGAACCGAATTTCATATAATTTTCTTTTTTCCCCTTCTCTTTTGAATGGAAGTGGTAATTTTCAAAAAATTAGAGTGTCTTTTTATGTTTGAGGTTTTAAAAGTGTAATAACTGTGACTTCATAAAAAATTGAGTTCTCGAACCTTGTTTTTGGCCGGCCTATAATTTATTGGACAAAAAGAATACATCATTTCTCACGTTACATGTTTGTGGCCGATCTATAATTTAATGAGCGATGGAGAATGTTTAGAAACTTGGCCGTTGTGCCTCCTATTATTGACCTTGAACGGGTAGTTGAAAGTGGTAGGTAACTGCAGTTGCATTTTGTTAGGTATATTCTATAGTCCGGAAAATAGTAGGATAGCTTACGTTTATGGTGTGTGTGTGAGTGTCCTAATTGAATGTGAGAGGGCATGATCAAATAGTTCCAATCCCAAAAGTTTATGTACTTTTTGCATGACTAGCTTGTTTCTAAAGGAAAATAATGGATAAAAAATTAAAACTCGGTCCTAAAATTTCACAGCAAACAAATCAGGATGTTAAGTCTTGGGTTAATTTCGTGCTAATTTATTGGGATATCCTGGTGTTTCATTCTAAGTTTTTTCATAGCTTGAACCCTTTCATTTAGCATTACCGGAGAGCTCCATGAGTACTTCTTTTTCAAGAAAAGGAAAAACAAATATTTGACAACTAGCTGTAGCAGGGTTAATGCTACTATTAATAAATGATATTACTCTGCTTGCTTAGTCCTACGTAATCTCTTTATAGCATGCGAAAGAAGCGTGCTCGCCAGCCAATAGAGGTTGGTTGTAGAATACTCCGACGGATAAGTCAGCAGAAAGAGTAAGAGACTTGGTTGATCAAACCCAAATAAGTTAAGAATCAAAGAAACAGATTCTTAGTTCACTCACAGTTCCCTCCCCTTTCCCTTGAACTCGCCTTCATATTTTTGGGTGTTTGGGGACCTTGGGTTCTCATGGTTGGTTACTGTGGTTGACCCTCATCATTAGAACTTTTCTGGGGCATGGCGTGCGATGAAGTAATATGTGCATCGGCTAATTTTGAAGTTCGGAACCAATTTATCCTTTTAAATTGTGAACATTACAATAAACTAGAAAGTGTGACTCCATCGGGCAACAATCATCTCAAATTGTTCACTGACTCTAAGCTATTTAACAAACTGAATTACCTCTTTTTGAGTTACTAAGTTAATTTCACCTCCTGCGGTCCTCATATTCAAGCATCAAAAGAGTGAGATTGAACTCTCATGCTCTTCTAACAGTGTGGATGCCTAAATTTGATTTGTTCTTTCGTTGGCAAATGAAACAGTAAAGCATACGAGGTATCATTCATTGATTCGTGCCTCGAGTACTTCAGTAAAGTACCAATTTGAATACCACCAAGGTGGTAGCCGACATGGCCAAGGAACTGGGGTGAAATTCCTGCCTTCTCACGTGGTATTGGGTTTGAATCATGCTTGCTTGGGTAATTAGGACTATATTGTTATACTCAGTTCTGTTATAATAAGAATCTTGATGTCATCAGTCGATGGAGTTATCTAGTCTCCTTCCCTAAGTAGTGGTCAACTCACAAGAACACTCTGAATGTTTGTTGCAAGTAATTTGCTACAATATTGAGTATTTTCTCAACCCGCTGATCGATTTGTGCAGGAGAGACGGATTTCCTGAAGCCATATGGGATCAAACTCCTGGAATCATTTGTAGATCCTTTGGTGATTCATCATCCTAAAGGCCACACAATACCGAGACTTGGTAATTTTCTCAATCACTTGTACTTCACTCCTCTTTCCACACTAGAGTATATGACATATGAATGCAACAAATCGAAATGTTCGAACTTGAAATCTCTTTTACTTTTCTTTCAGATGATAAAGGTTTATCAATCATGGAAAGCTTCGTTGAAAAGATTCAAAAGGAAGTAACTGGGACGGAAGAGTAAGAGTTGGCCCTCAGATTATGCTTGGAAAAGGTTTCAGTTAAACATAAGCAGAAAGCCTGTATTTTTAAACATCATGAATTATGTGGCCTGTAGCTATTATACAAACAAGACCAACAAGAAAAAGGGAATTGGGCTTCTGAATTAAAGGCGCTCTCAACTTTTTCATTTTCGGAATCATGTAAACGTACAACTTTCCCAAACTCATGACCATCAAAACCAACATTTTCCCCTACATAACACTGTATTCAAATAAAAAACAAAATGTCATATGAATAAGTCGTTCTTAGGCATGAATTCATAGTCAATAGGACAATTGCACATTACACATTGGTAAGAAATTTGAACAGATAAAACAGAACACTCAGATTACAAGGGTTTAAAAACATCAAAAATAAAATAAAATGAAGGTGCTTGTGCAGTCTGAAAATCACTTTTGAACTTTTTTGATTGAACATTGAATCTCCCCGCTCAAATTGGTAAACAACGAACACTAAGTTAGTGTCAATCGGGATTGAGTTTTCAGTAGGTATTTCAATAATTAAGTTAGTCATTTGATTGAGAAAAAGGAATCCATTGAGCCACAGTGCGTTTTTTCATGTAACCATTTATAAAGAAGCCAACCAGAGCACTAAGCATATGGGCCGGAAATGTCATGTTGTGGACTGCAAGCCGCTGCACTTCTACCACGTGTCTCACACGTGTGCGAATCGGGCATTAACGTTTCCTAGTTTGGCAACCATAACGTCCTCATGTCTTTTCAGGTAAACCGCCCGCAACTTGGCGAACAAACCCTGCTTGGGCTGTGCCGAGCATTGAGCCCATTGCATCACAACCGAGTAGCGTCACTTGGAGGACTCATCCCATGAATCCTTCTAGTACCGACCGTATGAGGAGGCTCAGCCTAATTTGGGGTCATGCGCTCAACAGGGCTTGAGGCACGCCAAATGGGCTAACCAAACCTCATGGCCTAGTATCCATTGGTCAAAATTGGACTCGATTAAGCCCATCCCAACCGACATGGGCCAAGCATGCATTTGGACTGAAGACCTAGCCTTGTACGTATCTAGTCTACTACAATAGCCCCTTAACTCCTCTGCTCAGCACTAGTCAGATGAGAGGAGTTGAAGCCGTGTAGGTCGGAAATTGACAATTTGTACCAAGCCCTGAACTAGCTATAAGGGACACATAACTGCTGATGATAAACTGCTGATGATTATCATCATGCCTGTTGAAGACACTGTTAGTGGTGAAAAAGATTGTTTACACGAACCATCTCGTCTTCTGATCATGCCACGTGTCAACCATCAAATGGTGGAAGTTGGAACGCTTTGTTTCTTGAACACATCTTTTTGGAAAACGTGTCTGCATATAAATGTCTTGATTTAGAGAAAGAAAGTCACATTCTCTCTCTCTCTTTCTCTCTACGCGGAAGCCTTGATGTTCTTGCTCCCAACTTTCTTCAATTCGCATTGCTGCTCATCTTTTTCGTTTAATCGAACCAGGTAAGATACTAATCCTTCAACCTTTCCTTTATGCAAGTTTCTTTATTTTTCTAAGCATTTCTTGTGTATTTTGCAAGTTTTCTAGGTTTAAGACCGCCTCATCTCCCTTCTTCAAACTATGGCTTGGGGCTGTCACATCAGCCCTAGTAAAGCCGATTGAGCCCTGATGTGGTTGGTACAGAACCCAGTAGACTCCAAGTGAGCAGTTTGTAATTTAGCTTTATTTCTTCTTAAAACTTGTGCACTATTTGGTAGGATCTTTTAGCAGGATCTTGAATCTCTACAAGTAGTGGGGTTTGGCAACGAATCAAGTGTCGAACCATCTGAAGCTAGTTACAAGTCCAAAAGGTTAAATGCTGAGGAGACCCACTACAAAATTCTTTTCCAATGATGAGACATGAGCAATGTTTGTGGATGCGTACAGAATATCGAGCTTCGTTCACGTTGACCTGGTTAGACCACGCATGCACCTTAGGAGACAAGTACCAGATCATTATGCTACTCATGGCCATCATATAAGGGGGGTTCGGTCCCCCTTTTGTCATTTCCATACGCAAACCCTATTTGTCCTAAACATCACCACATACTAGGTCTCAATAAGCATCTATCACATAGTGATGGGCATGGCCAAGCTGAAGGAAAAGTCTGGTATCCTGTTTGAAATTGATAACATCTTCGACATTGTTTGCTTCTAATTTTTTCACCAATGATCCCACAACATGCAACACTACTTGGTAGATGTGCACACACATGATTGAATGTCATGGATAACGAAGCGATAATGTTTGCACTTCCAGGCAGTTAATTAGCTGCTAGAGGATCCCATGTGTGAAGAATTTGAGGTGATGACATTTTGCATGCATGAGCAATTATGCAATTGCCATGCATTTTGTCACGCCCTCATTTTTCAACATATTATTATTACAGTTTATCATAAATAAGATCTCACAACCCTCAATAATCAACCCAACATTCTAAATTGTTTCATAATACACAATACTATTAAAAGCCACATTTAATGGTGTTACATCACAATGGGTAAATCCCGGCCTGTTACATATGTCAAAATGGATCATCAAGGTTAAACATTTATATTTTGATTCAAACACCAAGAATAACTCAAAAAAAAAGAAGTTATAATACATCTTTCGAAATCAGTTCAAAATGCTGAGTATCTCCTTTCAAAATCTTCAAAATTTACGTCATGCAGTGTATCTCATACGCTTCATGCTAATTGTTTGGAACATCTGGAACATCACCTGTAAAATAATAGGGTGAGCCACACAGTCCAATAGAAATGTCTTTACTAATGTTGTGTGTTTAGAAAAGATATGACATGTGACATAAACAATTCATAATGACGTACGTGAGTTATGATGCTAAACCAATGCAATGAGGCATGTCAAAGTTCACATGTTCATCTCACTTTGTTTCTTGTTTCCGACTCGTCATCCATCAACCATTCCACAAAATAGATTCATCATTCACTAGACTAATCCACAATACAGACTCATCATTTCCTTACTCGTATCTCAACACAGATTCATCATTCCTTTAAACCATCACTCTCTACCGACCCATTTTTCATTCCGTAATTCATACTTCCCATCATTGTATCACTAATCTACTGTCAGGTCAGTACTTCTATCTGTACGTTCACTCACTGGGTTGTCCCACATATCCCATGTCTCCACGTATAGTCAACGTATTTCTTCTCACTTCAAAAGTTCAAGTCTTAATCTAACAAGATTACCCAAGTAATTCAGAAATCCGTACTCATACCACTATGACACCAAGTGGTCATCAGATGGACCACTCAACTGATATCCAACGCACTTGTATCTTTATATCGTCATCTTCGTGACATGTTTGTCATCCCTAGTAAATCATCCAAAGGTGGCGAACCATTTCATTTTCATTCTCCATACTTTCCCAGAGGAGATCGGTACACCAATTCACATCTTTTCTATCACTCTCCTGACGTAGGCAAGTACATCATCTCATCCATTAGTGACCTCCCAAAGAGAATAAGTTATCCTTGTATGTATTCTACAAATTCATTGATGTATGTTTACATTCCACATCCAACACCAAAATAGTGCATCAGTGAGATCACAAGAGGAAATCAATGATAAACTAAGGACATACATTACATAACTTTGCAATGATTATTCACAATCTCTCAATTCATTTAATGCATATCATGACTCACGTGCATCGTTATTCTCATTAAGTGTCAAGTTGGTGTACCTGGCTTTCTCTCGAATGAGACCAATCCACGTCATTCCTGGTAGTCACACGAAGGAAACTAATACACTCCTAGCATACCATGAGGAACCCAGTACATTTTCACGTATATCACGTACCTCATAAGGATCGTTTCATATTGCATCAGTGTCCACACATGTCATATGTCACATAACTATTTTTTAAATTTTATTTGAACAACATAGAACATATGTTCCATGACTCTCCTTATGCACAATTTATCATTTTCATAACTCACAATTTATCATTTGTCATTTCTATTCAACAACGTATCAAAATAGCAATATATGTTCTATCATAACGCATCATACAATTCTTCATTCACAATATTCCATAGAATTATACACATTCCCAATAATCAATGGAAAGTTAACAATTTATTCACAACGACGACAAACACTTTAGAGTGTACAGAAAATAAACAATAGAGGCAGGTGAATAAACCTCCGTCAAAGTGTCATTTACCAATCACTACACGTCATTTCAATGCCCAAGCATCCTAATGTATCTCGCAACCATTATCGTTCATCTTAGTGCTATATCTAACTCGTGTTAATCTTAATCATGTGAAAACATTACTTCATATTCAATAGTTCCCATTATTAGTTCTTGGTCCACATCTCACGTCTTATGTCCGTCTTCACTCCTAACCCTCATTCAATAGTGGCTAGATGAGCCATATCATTTACTAGCACCATTCCCCAAGGGAACTAGAATAGTTCTCATACGTTCGATTCAATTTCAATAGTCTACACAGACACCACACCCGAAGATGGCCAAACAAGATCTATTATCTTACTAGCACGATTTTCTCAGAAAGCTAGCCAACTTTCATTAATCATCATCGTTTTGTATGTTCCATTCAAACTTATTTATCAATGACGGCACCTCACCCGAAGGTGGCCAAACAAGATATGTTATCTTGCTAGCACATTTTCATCGGAAAACTAGACAAGTTTCATAACTAGCACTACTTCCAAAGGAGACCAGTATAATCTATTTTCGTTCATCATTAGCACATCTCCTTGTTAAGGCTAGGCCACAATTTATTAATCACTAGCATATCTCCATACGGAGGCTAGATCAAAATGCATTGTATTGAATGCATGAGAGATTACAAGTTCATGATATATATATTTCACAACTCATACGGTTACGGTTATCCAACTAACACTCATTATTCACAAAGTCCAACTATAGACAAAAGGTGGAACCTCGCGCATCACTCCACAAGCCAAGGTCAAATCTACATTATAACACGATTTAACTAAACTCATAAGTGACTCGATATTAGGAAAAAATCATACACGCAAGACAAGAAAAATGGTAAATGATACAAAACCCACATTTGAACCACAAATTCAAGGGAAACCTCAATATGAAAAAATATAGAGCAAAATCCTATCAACATTCACGACTAAGGAATATGGGTCAAAACATGTAGAATACCCATAGATTGAAGAGAAAACATCTTTATCACAAGTGATTTGCTCCAAAACTTGAGCTCCAAGAACTTGAGCTCCAAGAACTTGAGCTCCAATGGTGGTGAGAAACTTCAAAGAAACCCCTTCAAGTGAAATAAGTGTCTCCAAGGTTGAGATATCTACTAATCTTGAGATATGAGTGATGGATCTTCAAGGAATTTGATAGATTTGATGTTGGATCAAAAGTTTGAAGTTGGAGTTTTATAAGGAAGAAGACTCCTTATATAGGGAAAGAGAGAGAAAGTACTTTGGGAGAATATCTATCCCCCAAAAATCTGATCTGGCCCATTTTTTTAACAAAATTTTGCGAATAATAGAACTTGACCGAAACACCTAACCAGAAGGTCCAAAACTTGATCGGTCAGGTTTTGCTTCTGACTCAAAATTTTGAAAAATTCAGATTTAAATTATAAGCCTAATCGGAACACTTGACCAGAAGGTCCAAAACCTGGCTGGTCAGGTTTAGCCACTGACTCAAAATTTCTAACATCTGACTGGATGCTTTAGGAACCTGACCCGAACGTCCTAGGGCCTGACCTGATGGTCCTGCACTCCTCCTTCACTCCTCACTTTACTTCCTTCATATTCAATCATCCAATTCATGTAATACTTTTCAATACGAAGTAATTAACAACATTCCGATTATATAAATAAAAACAAAAAATTTGTCGGGCCCTTACACATTCATGCGTGTGAAGCAGCATAATGTGACTAGTGGGTGCAGAGAAAGGAGAAAAACATGGAGAACATGAATATATACGATAGCCATGATATGCCCCTTTATTGAAAGCAAAAGACGTCCTTCAAATTCAAGCGGAAAACTGAGAATTGAGAAAAACACCCAAGTGTTGAAGGTTGCCTATAGATACGAGTAGTGATAGAAGAAGAGGATCTCTTGATACCCAAAAACTGCACTTGTTTTTATATTCATCTTTTCTTCTTCCTTAAGGTACACAGTGTCCTGTAGCCACAATTGTACTTCGTTTTGCTTGTGGTTTGTAGTAACTAGTATAGCATAGTAGTGTACTTTGAATCAATTGGATCCTTTGTACTCCTCTCATATAAGTTTGTTGTCAAGTTTACTATTTGAAATCATGTCTCATTTCACTTTTTGTGACTATTCATCCTTTATTTTTGGTTTTGAGCTCTACATGTTAACACTTAAGAAAAATCTTCTTATTTGAGGTAAAAGAATATATAAATTTGAATTTTTGGGGAATGTATCCCCATGTTAATTATTTTAACTACTTTTATTGGGAATTGATGTCAAGAAAATTAAAGTTCTTATGAGATTTTATTTATATCTGGGATCGTGTTATTTTTTATTGATGCTCAATTTATGTCATCGGAGTTGAGGTGTGGCAGTTGAAGATTCTTAAAGGCATATATCGTGGAGACAAGAGGTAGAGCTTCAGTTCGATGTGAAAATCTCGTTAACTTCCATTCCCTATTTGGTGCTATGTGTAATGGAATAAATGTAACTTGTACCACATGTTTTGAGTGTGTGTGAAGATTTTGTACATCTAATTTAACATATATTAAATAGCATTGACACCCGAATAGGTTACACCAAAGTAAAAAACTACTGTAAAACAAAACAACATTATTACAGGCTTCGTCGTGAATCTTGCAGTCTTACAGGTACTTTTGATTTTCCAACGTGTCCATAAATATCCATTTGGTTAAAGCATCAACCTCTTCGGCAAACTGAATCATAATATATCAGCATCGTCGTATGAGCATTCTATTATTTTCTTTCCTAATTACTTTGACCACTCTCTCATATTCGAGGGTCCATACACCATGCTATGTGGTGGGAGACCGGAGCACTGACGTTACACACGTCATTGCAGCAATACATAATCTACAAGCGATGGAGAATAACAAATTAGGCATTGTTTGTTTGAATGGAAGCTAAAGATTGTGTTGGATTACCGTTTTGGTCGCTTACAAGTAGAGTTCAACAACATAGGAGTTTTGATGTAAACATCATAGTAAACAATTACTTGGACACTAAAACAGTCCTATTTTTATTAACAAGCACGGTATCTGTAGTACGTAAAGGAGCACGAAAATACCTTATTGAATTACAATTAAACATTTTGTGTTTGGACTAAATTTTTTTATTGAAGACAGTTGGTACTATTGATATTTTATTATTTTGTATAGTATTTGTCTAATTTTCTAAGTTGTCTCATTTTTCTCGACAAGAAAAATTTGAAAATGGTATAAAGATGTGCCGAAATTAAAAAAAAAAAACCAGATAAGACAAAAACAAAGACACCAAAAATAATAAAAACTAGCCTTTTTTAACTTTCTTCTTCATCTCTAGCAATTGTTTTGGGTTTTTTCTCATTTTTTTACTTTTATGATTTCATTCATGGGGACAAATAATTAATATAAAGAAATTGACACAAATGTGACAAAATTTAAAAATGTTAAAAAAAATAGTGACATGAATATCGAATAATTTTGGCGAAAGGGTAAATATGGCAATTATGTTAATAATATGTTTGAAGACGAGAGAAGGTTGAAGTGTTGCTTTTGCAGATCTGGTTTTTGTGGTTGCTACCAAGGTTGCTGCGACCAAGTGCTATGCAGCGTTGTGGCTGTAGGTCCTCGGCAGGTTCTGTTTTATTATCAAGGCAAGGTTTTTGGGTGTAGCTGTTGCTGAGTTTAGGTGTTTTTCTTTTCCTTTCTTGTTTTAGTTGCAATTACTCGTTGAGTTCTCTCCAACTATCTATTGTTGCTCTGTTGTCCCCCCCATTTTTTTTTAGCTTTTCAAAAAAAAAAAAAAAGATGAGAGAGGGTTGAAGATATTTTAATAAACAAAATAGTGTGTGCCATACATGTGTTAAACTTTATTTGGATCAGTCTAATTCAGGGTTTGACATAATTTATCTTTTAGATTATCTGGGGAGGGGTTAATAGTCACTCCTGTAAAAAAAAAAAAAAA
>JABCMJ010013718.1:0-10218 GCA_014822125.1 Arbutus unedo | reverse complement strand
CTCTCCCCGACCTGTCGTCTTGTCTCCGCGGCCCGTTCGCCCGAGTTCTGCCATCACAGCTCAGGCGAGCACGCGTTAAGTGTGACACCCCAGCCAAGTTGTAATACCAGTTGTGAGGCCGGTGTCCGAGAGATAGAGTTTCAGTGAGACGTCCGAATATGTGGTTTATGAACCTTCCTTGTACAAGGCCTTTTAAAAAGCTGTGAGGGTGCCAAACTCTATTAGAACCTCACAGTTAAGTGTGCTCGTCCTAGAGCAATCTAATCATGGGTAACCTATTGGGGAGTCTATGGAGTTTGGGCAACTAAAGCGGACAGTATTGTACAAGGCGAGAGTGGGTCGTTACAAATAGTATCAGAGCCTGCACCAATCGAAAATCTGAGACAAATTTGGGCCCCACACGAGGACATGTGTTCCTAAGTGGGGGAGATTGTGACACCCCATGCAGGCTGTAGTGCCACCTATGAGGCCGATGTCCGGCGTCAGAGAGATGGAGTTTCAGTGGGACGTTTGAATGGGTGGTCAAATGCCCCACATCACTTGGTAGATGTAAATTCGGTGATATTTATAAAATTATAAACCTTCTTTGTACAATACCTTTTAAAAAATCGTAAGGGTGCCAAAACTCATTGGAACTTCACAGTTAAACGTACTTGTCCTAGAGCAATCCAAGATGGGTGACCTACTAGGAAGTCCATAGAGTTTGGGTAACCAAAGCAGACAGTATTGTACAAGGCGGGAGTGGATCGTTACATTAGGACTGATATTCCGGACCTCGAGATTCGCTTCGATTGTGTTCCCATCCTCCGACTTCATTGTTCGTCTCTCAGCTGCTCGACATGTGACCGTGGCTGGCCCCGTTCTTCGATCTACAGCCATCCTCCGAGCCTCAGCGATGATGATGGAGTGGTTGCCTTAAGATCAATTATTAGAAATAGCAGTACCAGTTAATGTAATTTCTACATATCATCAATCAAAACCTTATTCCTAATTAGAACCGCTTGTGTACTATATTCTTCTCCAAAGCACCACCACCGTGACCGGAGGAAAGCACCATCACAACCCACTCCACCACCACAACACTTCTGAAGACAACAAGCCAATCAACTATGCCAAATATTTGAAAATATTTTGTTTTACAAGACAAGTAACGAGGACTCGCTCTTTTTAAGTGTGTGAATGTTTGTAACAATGTACAAGGATTTTGGCTTGGATCTTTTTTAAGACTTTTTATACGCAGCATGACAACTTATTTTTTGCTAATGCAATATTCCTAGCAGAATTTGTAAATCTCAAACCTTCGGCTCCATCAATGGAAACTTTTTCGGTTGGTGATTTGATTAGAGTATTATTTTCAATGAAAATCATCTTTGGTTACATTAAAGATCATCATTTTACTTTGAACCTCCAACTAATCCTAAGAGTAAGAATATAGAAGACGAACAAACGTTGAGAAGAAAATTGAGGTATGTAATGTTGAATGTAATGTGCATCCCAATATTTCTTCTATTTGAGAATACCAAAGAGAGTCGTTTTTTAATACATATTATGCAAAATAAATATTAGTAACATGCATCCCTATACCCTATTTTTTTGGCAAGATGCATTGCGGAAAGAGAACCATAACAGATGGTGTTAGTAACATCGCAAAGATAACTTATTTAAAAATAATTAATTTGAAAAAATAAAAAAAACCATAATTCTCTTAGTATGTTCCCAACTGAATCACCGCGTGCTGAAATTTCTCGATCCCCCTTCCCTTGACGAGGCGGAAGAAAATATTGAGTTCAATGACACAGACTTTGAAAATGGATTCAACAATTGTGACATGGGCTTCTTTAAAAACTAGAGTCACCACTTAACGTTAAATTTGGGGTGCCAACTCATCCTCTAAAGGAGGCTTGCTCATTCTCTTGTCCAAGGGGCTACGATGCCCGAAATCAACATTTGTAGGGTCGCCACGAGACATAACAGGACTAGAAAGGAGAAAGAAAGAAAAGAAGAAAACCAGAGAGAGAAGAAGACGACGGAAGAATAATGAATAAAGTAGTGGGGACTCTGTTTAAATAAGGAAGGAAAATATAAAAAAATGGCAGACTTTCAAAATTCAAAATCAACACTAACGTCATACGCACTCGAGAGAAGGGGCTAATGTAGGCCACATCAACGAGTCAACGTGTTAAAGTCAAAAAGTCAACGATTTGAGTCAAGCATGCCAAGTCATCAAGGTAAGATTCTTAACTACGGTCAAATGTAAAGATGAATTAGACAATGACACGTCACGAAAGGGGGAAAGATTTGTGTCATGATAGAGGCAGCCTGTCGCGATCCATAGGTTGGGTCGCAAAGGTCCAACCTTATCACAACTAGAGTGTATAGAGCGATCCCACACCAAATCAAGTGCTTATTTCCAACGATCGAGAAAGAAAAAAGGAGCTTCGATAATGCCTAAGGAATGAGCAAGAGCCCCATAAAGAACTCCGGATTTAAAGACGAGAGATGCCCAAGCACACTCTTGCTCCAGTAGCAATGGCAGGACTTGAGGGGCCAATTGAGGTTTGGTAGTACAAAAGACAAGATCGAAGGCATGGCTTTTGATCTTACCCAAACGTGAATGGGTGGAGATCTGGTGGATCAGTGGCTTCAAAAGGAGAAGGGGTCGCCATAAGGTTGCAGAACCACAATTGCAAGACCATAGCGAACGAACAATACGAAAATGGACACATGCCGAAGTGTTATTGGTACACATGAACCCCGAGTACTGGCCCAGGGTGCCTATAAATAAGTCACCCCTGTCAAATCAGAGCGAGCACAGATAAGGTGTGAGAAAGAGAATATTCTCGAAGGCAGAAAGTGTCTCATCAGGTAAGAACCGTCAGGTAAGAACAATTCAACATTCCTTAGCTAGAGGCACACTGTTGGGGCTAAGAGAATGTCAATTCCCTTCCATACTGTTCGCCTTCTCCTTCACCTCACCAAATCACTTTCTTCGTTGTTCTTACTACCAATCACGATTCTTACCTCTAAAGTAATATTCTCGAGAATATTTTTATTCTGCTAGAACCTTTTCACATACACAAGGCTACATCTTACATAATTGTGGGATAGCAGAGAAACTGAGAGAGAAATCGGTGGGTTTACTGGAGTGAGAGTGTAAGAGCAAGACAGAGTTGCTCTGTGTAATTTTAGTTTTCTGTGGAAGTGAAATACATGGTGTTCGATTTGTTTGTGAACTCACTTTTCTACCATCACGAGATTCGTGTTCAATGGGCTCAAAATATTATAAACTCTAAACTGCCTAAACATATTTGAAGTGTGACATGGTATTTAAAGAGTTTGCGAAAGCATGGAACTAGTTGTTGAACCATTATATATCAAGTATATTCGCAAGCTATCTGAGTCCATTTGATGAGTGCCATAAGAGCTCCCCTGCTACCTAGTAACTAGATGGGATTAACATTGCAGTACATAAAGATACCCAAATGGGATTTAACTTGGCATCACTCAATTTGAACATTTTCGAACAGTTTCATTTGAAGAACCAAATAGATGAACATTGTCCAACTACTTGTTTTAAGAACTTCAAAAGATTTGTACCAAAACAACGGATGCTATGAAAAATAAAATGTCTTATCTATAGCACGAAAAGACGAGTATAAGGAGATAGTTCGACTCCCAGTCGACGAGCACGCTTCCGAGCCTCTTCTCTCTCCTCAATTTGCATAACGTCCCCATGGCTATGTATCCAAGCCTGACGACAGGTACTAATAGTCATCTTCTCAAGCGACACAGCATTCTTCCCTACAAACCTAATAATGTGAACATCAAGCAAACACCCAATAAATCCCACGAATTCCATCACCCTCAGGCAATGATGCCGACCATTCTCAACAATTGGAACCCATTTCTTTCTCGATTCATTATCATGGTGGTCGTCGTCCTCTGACTGAAACAAATGCAATGAGAACTTGTGCAAGAAAGGCAATGACTTTAGTATCGAAGTGCATAGATTAAAAGCATGATCATAGCCCCAGACCTTCAGTTGCACCTCCACTTTATTGAGGTTTTTTAAGCCATCGAGTTTTGGAAATTTAGTTGCCCAAGCGTAAGTCATTGTAAGCTTCAGTTTCTGAAGCTGAGAGAGCACACCCTCAAATTCTTTAAATTTGTACTTCACTAATGAAGAACAATAAGCCTCAAAAAAGGATACCTCTACGAGCAGGGGAGCGTGCCCTATAGTGACCTTTCCGTCATGTCCCCAGTACTTGAACGAGACAAGATTAGCGGCGGAAATCGTTAAGCTTATGAGCTTTAAACACCGAGAAATCTCCAAAAACACGAGCGATTTGCTCGATATAGTAAGGTTCTGAAGGTAACCCAAATCAATCAAACGTAATGTCTCCAGATTGGGGCAGTGGGACAAGAAGTACTCAACATGACAATCTTTCACGTTTGCATCACATAGTGAAAGGGTGTTGAGGGAATAGAATTGGGAAAACCCAAGAACTGGAAAAAATGATCTTTTTAGTTCAAACTCCAAATCTTGAACCGACTTTCTAATGGCGAATTCTATCCACGAGGAAACATCCGCGGAAATCGTGCCCTCAACTAAACAAATTCGCAATCTGTGTAGGGTTGGGCCTTGGTGTGATTCTAGGGCTTGATTAAGCAAATATCCGAATAGGCCTATCTCAGTGCAATCGAAATCCAAGGTCGTGGTGAATGTCCAGAGGGTTTTCCATCGGCGGGAGAGGATACTTGTTCGCGCGGCTTGGTTAATCGGCAATTGAGATAAGATCATAGCAAGAATTTCGTCGGGGAGTAAACTGATCCGATCGTCGAAGCTTCTTCTCGTCGGACGCAGATTCTTGGTTCTGCGTTTTTTCCTTTTCTCCATCTAAATACTGACGTATAGATCTATCGATAGCGTAAATGGGAATTGGGTGCCCGACGAGGGGAAGAGGAGGAGAGAAAGGAAAGGGTTTTGGCTTGTATCTAAAATTTCGGCAATACCGAAAAAATAAAATCTGAAATTCAGGATTTGACCTTGATTTGGGTGACTTCTTCATATATAAGACTACTTGTGACTCAAGTGTTTTAGAGATTTTAAATTCTGAATTATAGATTCTAAAATTTAAAATTATGATGAGAATTTATAAGAGCGTTTGGAAGAAAATTGTACGCATTATATTTTGTAAGATGATAGTCAGTAAATTTGTATAAAAAATTCAAAACTCTGCTCCATTTATAATTCTAAGATTATACATTCTGTAGTTTATTTTTAAAATTCTACAATTTGTGGTCAAAACTAATAGTTTCAAGCTCTAAATGCTTCCTTATTAACAAATTAAAATGCCCTTTTTGCTTCTTTGTGTCTTGCCTTTGAAACGAGTCTTAAAAGCATTGTGCAATCAATTTTTAGTAATCCACAAAGACCGATTCCAAACCATCCTTGACCTTCTAAACAAGGTCGATGGGTGTCTACCTCTTTGCCTTCGCTTCCTCCAATCTCCCCTTTTCAATTTCTAGGGCTTCTTCAGCTAAATCAACCTCTGTCATTTTCGGCTCAATCTCTTTTTAAGGCTTTTGATTCTACGCACTTGGCCCAAGTATTCACCTCCTTTAGCTTATCCCTCTCTTTCTTGACGGTCTTCAACTCAACCTACAGACTAGTCATCTCTTTTAGCCTTTGCACCAATTTTTGTTCCCGATTAGTCATTCTCATCGACATGCCTACCCCCTCCACACAAGCCTAATAGGAAGAAGACACAATAGTTGATCTAAACGAGACAGAATAAGTTAAAGCCAAAAGACATTTATCAAAAACTTACCCAACTCATCAATATCAAAAAAAAATTATGCTAACTCTATCGAAGAAAACTTGTTCATCAAAGCCAAAAGTCGCTTTTTGTGAAAGTGCCCATCCTTTTGCAAGCAAACTTAGGATTGAGAAGAAGAGTGTCGTCAGCCAATGCATAGTGGAAGTTTCATAAGTCCATAAATGTTGTCATTTATGCTCATTTACGCTACCTAATTCACTGTTGTTAGTCCTGTACGTATGCCATAATATTCTGTAATCTATTTTGTGTTTTGTGTACATGGTTAGGAGTTGATGGATGATTTTGTGGTGCATGTTGCAACACTTAGAAGCAAAATGGAGTCCCACCATCCAGACATGACCATCCTAGTCCAGACAAAGGAGAATCATATATACTCTCTGGATTTTTGCCCAAGCCATCAGTCCAAACAGACGTCACTCTTGTTTAAGCACTCCACCTCATCTCTACATCAATAGGAACACATCACCCCATCCACTTCGTCAAACCACCATAGTGCATTTGGATGGCCCAATCACACCGCATCTAGACAAGCGTTCGAACAGCTCTACCTTAAAAGTTGAGTGGAATGAGATTTAACCCTATCACTTAAGAGTTGCTTCAATGAAACCCTACCTAGCTAATTGAAAATTTCAAGATCTAAATGTGTGACTTGTTAGTATCATTGCAGAGACAACTTCTTCTACTCATTGTTCCTATGATACAACAGTGATGCATATAGCGTGTTCCAAGATAAGTGATGGTTTCAAACAATCTTATACATTGGAAATCCAAGTGGAGTATAACATGATACTCCTAATAAGCAATCACTTATATAAGTGTGAAGTGGGTTGATTCAATGAGAATTTAAAGGTTGAATTCTCAAAACACTTTCTGAAACTAAGCAAGTGTTCAGGGCCAAAATGAACACAATTGTAAGAACTGAATATATTCAGAAAGATACTATATGAATTCTATTGTCTTGATTTACACAAACAGATGAGCAGTTCAAGGGATCATGTCTATTGATGATCAGTAAATTCGTTAGTCTTTCACAAGGAAATGTTTAAGGACAAAAGTTACTTATCTTATGCAGGAGATTTTTATTTGTCCTCTCAATGTCGTCTACATTATTTTTTGCATTATTTATCCAACTAATTTATTCGTGTGGGAGATTGTTGCAAAATAATTATAGAACATATATTTGGTCCGTTCAAAACCATTAAAAAGTTAATAAGAAGAATAAGTCTACTAACATATCAAGTTGTACATCAAATACATCATTCTTACGTGGCATGTTACTTTAAGTATAAAGTGTAAAAGTGGATCCCATGAATTTTAATATGTATTCAAATTAGTAGATGACACATAGACGTAATGTATGACTTAATGTACAAAGTAATGTGTTAGTAGCATTGCTCAAACAAGAAATTGAATACAATTAGTTTTGATGAAATATTGGTTAAAAAAATTCAAAGTGAATTTATTTCTTTTTAAATTTTTAATAGCTTTGATGGATTAATTATTAAGTGTAAAGTTATGTACATTCATTAACATCTATTCAGATAAATAGTTATGTCACTTCTTTAATTGTTGTGTCATTTTCTTAATAGTGGTGCCAAAATTTTCATGGCCATCCTGAAAAGTCACTAATACTTCTATAAATATGTGCATTTTAACTATTTGCATAATGGTATTTTGTACACACAATTTAAGTGTTGTTGAATTAATTTTTAATTTATTATTTTGAATACTGAGTTTTTATATGATTACAAAATATGATTTGATTAGCCAAGCTCATCAGTTGTAGTTGATGCAATTTTAATCATTCTATCCAAGGACGGATATGTCCGTTTAAATGGTAAGTACTGTAACGATGGCGAAATCTATTTTAGTTAATGTCCATTTAAATCATAAGCCCAAATAGACCTCTCCCCTTCTTTCTTTAGTCCAAAAGAGATGCCAATTCAGTAAGGAATTTGTGTGCACAGGTCCAACCATTATAAAAGCTCAGTCCACATCCTTGTTGTTGTAACTTGGGCTTGGACAAAGTGATGTAGGAGTCCAGCTTAACGTAAAGTCAAAGCCTTCTTTTGTGTGCAGTTGCAACTCTTTTAGAAGTACAAGCCAGAATCTCAATGTAAGACCTGCTGCTATTTGAATGTTCAATTTGCACAATTTCAAGTAACTTTCTTTCCTAAAAATTAAATTTGCAGTTCAAGGGATCATGTCTATTGGATGTATGCATGTATTAATCTGCCCTCCCTTCCTCCTTGTATGTTGCCTCTTCCGCTACTCCCAAGTCCTCTTCTTCCATCATTGCCATTTGGGCTATTACATTCTCCTCCTTGTCTTCCCCATCTACTGTAAGTCCCATTTTTTTTGCAAAGATCCTACGTGAGTTGGGCTTCTTGCAAGATCAAACTATTCCTATTGTTTATGTCCCCCGAAGAAATGGAGGACGGGTTTGAAATTGTTCTTGTCATAGGTCTGAACACAACCGAACCACTCTTCTTCTTGGAATGTTGCTGAGATTTCCCATTACTTCATGAACATGTTTTTTCTTTCACTAGTCTTCTTCTTTTTGTTTAGGAGTTGTTGGGCCTAAGCTTCTTGTGGGCCAGATAATTCCCTGGCTTGAAAGTCTGGGCTTTGAGGACTGGTTAGCCCAAGGGATGATTCACAACCTTGCATCTCATTTGGTCCAACCACTAGGCCCAACTTCTGACAATCCATAATGTCTACTGGACTTTCCCCCCGGTATGCTTCCACTTTTTGTCCTGTCCTCATCACTACTGTGTGCACCTGTTGGGATTCTTCCACCCATGAGCTGGATTGCCGCAAACCTTCCTTGTTATCTTTAATTTGACATTTTATTGCTTCCAAGTTCATGATACCGACTTCCCTCTTTCCTTTGTTAGTCTGCAACATTTCCCCATCTTCCTTGTCTAAATCTTGTTCTCCTCTGTTGCTGCTGTAGTTTGCTACATGGTTAGTGTAATTACACCGGCACTCTAATCTTGAAGATTTGATAATTACCACCTAGTCCTCCGTGATTCTGACTTTGAAGAAACTCCCTCTGCATTGTAGGTTGATGACTTTTTGACCCAAGTGTTGAGACAGCTTAAACCCCCTTCACTGTAAGTGTTTTCCATTTTTGCAATGGATTGGAAAGTTAGTAGGACTTTAAGACCACCTCCTACTTTGATGCTGACATTTGGCCCTAGTTCCTGCAGGACTTTGGCCTTCAATGGTTCCATCATTCTCAAGGCACTCAACTCTCCCACTATCCTCCTCCATGCCCAATCATTACTCATTTCCTCCACGCATAAAGATAACGTCGTCTTCATCCTAGTAGGGCTTTCATGGTTCGCTATATCAGCATATGATTTTCCCCCTCTGACTTGAGCATTAGCACTGGCCTTGCCTTGGTAGCCTTGCATATGTATGGTATTATCAGGTAGGTGATGGTTTGTTCTTCCTTCCTAGTTCTTCCCTTGCTGGTTCCTTCTTGCGGCTTCCGTGGAAACTTTGCAAACTTGACGTGTAGTAGGTTTCCTCTCAACGAGTTCCCGTTCATGTCATAGATAGTCCTTTATGCTTCATACCTGCTTGTGAACCTGATGGACCCAAACTTGGTTTTGTTTTTAGATTTTTTTTGACGGGATGGACAAATCCTGCACCCTTGCAAATACCTTGAATATTTGATAAAGCCATTCCCCATCCATAGCAATGGGAAGATTATCCATGTATATGGAAAATATGAATGTTCCCTCCTACATCATTGCCTTTGAACCCTCCTGCATACGTCGTCCTTCTTCTACTCACCAGTTTCCATCCATTACCTCCCTCTCTCTCCATTGCCTGTTATTTTGTTGTTATATATATATATATATATATATATAGAGGAGAGAGAGAGAGAGAGAGAGAGAGAGAGACTAAACAAGCCTTTTCATGATGTAGGGAGTGATCATGAAAGTATATCTTGTACTTCAATCATCATTTTAATTAAGTATACACAGAGATCCTTGAAGTATTCCTCTAGAACTTTAATGACTTTTCCTTGGATAATCATTCATCATATACGATGCACATGGGTAGAGAACGTTAGTAGTGCCCTAACATGACTTTACTTCATATTCTATGCATTTTCCAAAGTCCATGTGAAGGTTATTCACAGATATACATATGTACTAGATATACTTGAATAGTTCCTTTCTTACCGGACATTTCTTATTTTATTAAAATGCAAATATCTTTTTTTAACTATATTAATATTCTTAAGAAATCGGATTAAAAAAATTACGAAGAGTTTGATCCAAATAATTTTTCATAAATAATAACAAAAACAGTTTTATAAAAAAAATGTTTGAATCAAGTCATTTTTGGTAATATTTTGAGC
>JABCMJ010013714.1:0-23042 GCA_014822125.1 Arbutus unedo | reverse complement strand
TGTTGTCCATCTCAAATCAACAACAATGTCAAAAAATTGTCTCATTATCTTGTAGAAAAAAATTGATTCAAATGTGATTTGAATTGTGGTTTTTATTATATGGTTGAGTGTTGAATTGTGAATTTGTTTATTAGTCTGTTAGAGTTGACAATGACTATATTAAAAATATTCAGATATCTCTTACAAAAAAAATAACAGATCAACTGCACTTCAGCCGGTGATCAAAATATCCTCTGATAGCTAAGTTAACAGTTACAGGAAGAATACTTGGAGAACTAAATTATGTCGAGAAAGTGTGTTCTCTAAACTAAGAATTTTAAGTTTTACCTATAGATTTGTGGTGTATAATGGCTAATAAAATCTCTTGATCGATTTAGAATCAATATTTTTCGTTGTTGAATCTTTGCTCATATTTATAAAAATTGCTTGAGTTTGTTTGCATACACTCAAGTATTTCTGCATCCAACATCCCTTTTTGTGGTTTGATGTGATGCGCCATGAAACTAATGAGTGTGCAATTATTTACTTTGGTCAATAATGTTTACCAAAATAGCTCCTCATCCGGGATGAGTGCCACTTGAGATATAATATTGATCAAGACGATAGGTCTGAGGTGACATAGTTGTTGGACCATATTTTTCATTTGCAAAGTCGGTATTTTATTGGTATCTGAACATCTTTAGATCAGCAATACAGTTTATTCACCTCCCACGTATATTATTTTCATATTAAATGGTCAATAATTCTTTCAATTTGGACTACAGTATTAGGATTCTATTCCACTTTAGTTATTCCTAAACCCGACCCAATTACTTTGCATTGTGCTCAAATTCCGAAGTAAAATTACTAAATTACCCAAACTTCAAATAGATACTCATGGTGCAAATGGTCTACTAACAACAGCAGCCCCATCTGGCTTTCAATAGCTCCTCACAAGTGGACAGTGATATTAATCTCGAGAACTAGTCGGTCTTAGATAGCAAGGAACTCAAAAATTGACCGGCTATCTCAACTATAAAAAAAAAAAAAAAAAAACAGTAACAGCCCCATCAAATTTCAAGAATGTACGGGGTAACGTTGCTGCATATTTGATTCAAAATGAGGGTTTCCACTTTCAATCATGGGCTTCATCTTCTCGGTTCACTCTCTTTTTTCACATATCAAATTTCCACACCAACTTACACTCATCTCGACTAATTTGATAAATCTCATATCTACTAACGAAAAGTCTATTTAAAGCTAGACAAAAACTCCTCATGAATGGAGCCCCAAGAGTTGATAGTATCTTATGTTTCTATATGTTCCAAGAACAGAACAAAATTGAAATGTTTCATTAAAAAGGCTCTGTACCAAAGCTAATTCAATCTATAAATAACAAAAAAGGAAAAACATCATCTGAAGTGTTGAACAAAGCAGATACAGCAACGTATTCCCTCGTAAAATTTTAAGTCAAACAAACAGCCCATAGCTTACGAGGAAACAAATCACTTGAGTATCGAAACTCGATAGTCAACTGATTACAGTTGTTGAGCTCCTTCGTAGTCTCCACAGTAAATGAAAGTTATGGAAAAATTGACCTCTTTAGATAAGGAATGGGATTGCTAAATGTGTGAGGTTTTGGTTGTTACCGCGCTCGCTGTTCTCAGCGATTTCCTTCAGTCTCGCCCAAGATTTTTTCTTCCGCTTGTTTGATGCGCTGACAGATTTTTCTGTTTCCAGTGCAGCAGAATTACTTTCGGATTCAGCTACAGCTACTTTCTTAGAACCTGATCTATTCCTTTTTCTTCTCTTTGCCTCTAACAAAGTTGTACCAGTTCTGACTGATGGCATTGCTGGACTATCTGTAACAGGACCATCTGTGGTCGTTCCTGGAGAACCAATCTCATCCGTCCTTTTAACCTCAGGGTTGCCCATTGCAGCTTCCTCAGAGTTGACAAACTTTGGGACGATTGACCGTGAAGATTTCAATTTCACGGATGGTTTGACCTTTTGAGGACGTATCTTTTTCGTATGGCCTCGAGGCGTCCCCCTCTTCAAGTTCCGGTGCAAGCAGAAGTGGCATTTGTAAACAACAGAGTTTTTGGTGGAAATATTTGGTGTTTTGCGTCTACGCCTTGCCTTTGCTGTATTCTTTTCAATTCGAACGGTGCAATTGTATCCAGGCTGAAGAATGGATTCGCACCTGTCAAAAAGAGAAGTCTTAAAAAATTAAACCATGTAGAACTTTCTAGTCACAGTAGCGTGACTATGGTTAGGCAAAAAAAAGGAGGTAGAATTGAGACATTCAAACTACAAATAAAACAAGTAATTTGAGCTGGTAATGCCTTTCTGGTTTTGTGGAATTAGATTATATACACAAGCATCAAAATATTTCCAAATCATTAGCGATACGTTGACAATCCAAGAACTTGTTTTTTATCAGATTTCACAAGTGCTGGTTGGAAGTGCTTCAAAACTGCAATATGACATGTTTGACTAAGGAGAAGGGCGTACATGGATGATCTGAAGTCCTGACCACCTTTACAACACGATGGATGTTCGGAAATGGCTGTTAGGATACCATGACTGGCCATGTGACGTACCAAATACTCTAGAATTTAAGCTCATGGACCACATCCAAAAGATGTACAAAGGTGAGAAGAGACACAGACAGCACAAAAAGGTAAGCAAATGCACTTAAGGAATCAAGCAAAGAGGATAAAGAAGAAAAAAAAGATGCAGCTTAAGGATCGTAAACACTCTGCAAAACTATCCATGCCGTCTTCTCAATTGCAGAATCTTTCCTGTATCTAATAGTTTCTGCAGGTTACAAAGTTTCAAATGGCCATTTGTGATGCAAAAATGCCCAAGCCGTGCTGCTGGAACTTCAAACTTTCACCAATTTTTTTATCCGAAAACCACTAAATTGAAGAAGTTTTAGATTCAAACCTAATTCCCCAATCCAAGTTTCATTAGGTCGTTGATTGTTTTTTTTTCTTTTTTTCGTTCTTCCTGGCCCTTTTTTCCTCCCTTGAGAGGAGGGGGATAGGAATTGCACTAAGAAGGCAACAAAAATCAAAACAAAATTATGTTGTGCTCAATGTAAGGAGAGCTAACTATTCCTCTACTTGTAGAGTAACTTCTACCTCTATGAATACTATGGCAATTTCCTCAACGGAGACGTAGACAGAATAATTCTCCTCTGGAATGAGTCTATTCTGGATGTTCAGCTACAAATGCAGCAGAACAAGCAGTAACAGTCAAAATTGGGCATGAAAAGCTTAGGATTCAATTTACTGTGTCCTTCATTTATGGGGCTAACAGAAGAGATGCTAGAACTCAGCTTTCAACCGATCTATCCTCTCCTTATCCATCTCTCATAATTTGCCATGGCTCCTATTTGGTGATTTCAACATTGTTAAGCATGATGATGAGAGAAAGGGTGGCATTGGTATAGATAAGGGTCTACTCAGGGTTTCAGTAATTGCATGAATAGCTTGGACATTTTTTACCTTCCCTATAAAGGTTGGCTTTTTACACCGGGAGCAACAAACATGAGCATGGACATATTGTTAGCAAATTGGATAGGGCGTTCTTTGATGGTCAATGGCCTAATACGTTTCCTAATTCCGAAGCCACTTTTCTCCCTCCTGGTATCTCTGACCATTCTCCGGTTTTGTTATGGCTAAGGAGAAACCCCCTTCTGGATTCAAACCTTTTAAGTTTTTTAATTTCTGGGTCAAGCATCCTATATTTGATAGCATTGTCTAAGTTTGGCAAGGCAGTGTGAGCAGGCAGCCTGTGTATCAGTAATGCTCCAAGCAAATATTTTTGAATACTGAGCTTAGAACCGTGAAATCATCCACTTATAGCAACATATCTGATAGAGTTCTAACAGCTAAAAGCAATCTTGAGAGCATTCAACTGGCCATCTTGTCTTGTGCTGACCCTTCTGCACTTATCAGTGATGAAAAAGCTGCTGTTATTACCTATACTGATATTTGCTAGCTGAAGAGGGGTTCTGCAAGCAAAAAGCAAGGATTAATAGGATTAAGCTTGGGGATCAAAATACACCCTACTTCCACAAGAAAGTTGCTATGCACATAAGCAGAAACAAAATCCTGTCTGTCGATGACACACACGGGATAAGGCATGACAATTATAACGAGGTTGGAGACATTGCTGTTAATTACTTCACAGGTATGCTTGGTACTTCCAATCCTTACCCTATTGATGTCATTACCAGAGATAAGGAGCTCATTCAACCCTTCTTATCTAGATCATCATGTGTCCCTTTCAGATTTTGTTGTTACCGATTCAGAAATACAAAATTCTCTTTTTTCTAATGGTGATGACAAAGCCCCTGGTCCTGATGGTTATACTTCCTATGTTTTCAATAAAGCTTGGCATATTGTCCGTTCAGATTTCCTAGCTGCTGTTGAACCATTCTTCCCTACCAGTGAGCTCTTAGGGCTATCAATGCTACTTCTATTTCTCTGGTTCCAAAAACTCCTAGTCCTTGCAGCATGACTGAGTACAGATCTATCTGATGTTGTAATGCCATCTACAAAACCATCTCCAAGATACTACCAGACTAAAGAATGCCATTCACTTGATTGTTGTTCCTGCCAAGCTGCATTTGTCTCTCGCAGTGGCAAGTTCATTTATGATCAAGTCCTTCTGATGCAAGAGCTTGTGAGGAATTATCATAGGCAAAATACATCCCCTAGACTACTATGAAAATTGATATAATTAAGCTCTTGATTCTGTTTCTTGGCCACTCGTTCCCGATGTTCTTGAGGCTTTCCAGCTCCCATTAAAATCAGGCAATGGATCAATACTTGTATCACTTCTCCAAGGTATTCTACTTCTCTCAATCTATTTGAAAGGTTGTTTTCATGGTGCTAATGGTCTAAGACAAGGGGATCATATCTCCCCATCTTGTTATTCTGGTTATGGAGTTATTTTCGAGAATTTTTCAGAATCGCATAGATATAGGAAACTTCTCCTATCACTCTAAGTGCTAAGGGCTGGGAATCAATCATCTTTTTATCCCTACTATCCAAATACTCTACCATTCCAAATTGATTCAAATGCTCTTACGGAATTTCACAAGTTCTCAAATCTTCAAACAAACATGAAAAAGAGTAGCATACACATTTGCGTATTGGAAACAAAATGAAGGAGAATTTGTGTGCTATTCAGGGGTTTCAATTTGATTAGCTCCCTGTTAGATACTTGGGAGTGCTTTTCGTTTCTACAAAGCTCTCTGTACATGAGTATCACAGTCTTATTACAAAGATTGCGGATAGAATAAATGGTTGGGCTAAAAAATTCTTATCCTATGCAGGCAGCCTTCAACTCATCAAATCAGTCATGTTTAGTATGTAAATATATTGGACCACGCATTTTACTCTTCTTAGCTCTATTTGTTTACACATTGAGAAACTATTCAAAAACTTACTGTAGTGGACCGAATTGGCGAGACAACCAGGCCGAGACAACAGCCAGTCCTAGATGTGCCAGTCGCAGGGGCCTGTCAAAGGTTGGATAGTGGGCTGGGTCGGCAGCATTGCCCATTGCCGGGCAGAGCACCGACCCATTGTCTGGAAGATTGGGTGTGAATCTGAAGCTTATGGAAAGTGGCCTGAAATGGAAAGTGCGGATGATAGCAAGAATCCCAATATGAAATGTCCGTACGGACCGTACCTAAGGTAATAATACCGTTTGGTAAGTGAGAAGTTATGGAAGAAGTCGTAATGAAATCCTCGGTAAATCGGGAGGGGATCCCGAGATTATTTTATCACCAACATTGGATGCCCGCGATAGCCTATATATAGGGGACTTCTCGACGAAAAAAGGAACGCTATCAATTACAAGTACAATTACTTTTCTACTTTATCCTACGTGTTCCAACTTACGCATCGGAGTGCCTTCTGGCTGGAAACGGCCGGGTGGCACTAACTAATTGTTCCATGTGCTGGCAACAAATGCTATTCGGATCTTGAAGGCATATTGGATCAAATTGGCAGATCTTAGCAACCCCACACTTACTTTGGACTAGTACAAAGCACTATCATCTATTTTAATATATAAAGGGAGAGCACCATTTTGGTGTCCCTCATTTTGGTCATTGTGTCTACTTTTAATATATAAAGGGAGAGCACGTATGTATGGAGAGAGAGAGAGAGAGAGAGAGAGAGAGACAGAACCTCTGGCAAGGAAACAATGAAGAGTCAGGCGGCAACCCCAAGGACTCGCCAAGAGCAGCTAATCTGTGCCCAAAAAAGGCTCCCAACGAAGGTATAGATGCTTCCCCGCCAGACCACACAGCGAGGTTTCGTATGTGATCTAGTTTCAGCAGGGACTTGGCATTGACACTGGTTTGCCTCTTCCCACTAGATTCTTCTCTCAGTGTGATTGAAGATTTCGATCCAGAAGGAAAATCAGATGCTTTCTTCTTGTTTGATCCTCTCTTCCCCATCTTTTGCTCTCTGCTTTTTGGTTTTTTGGCTAGGGAATTCTGTCGAACAACCGGCTAGCACACACGCAATGAAGAGTTTCAAACAACAAGTCTGCAAAGATCATTGACAAACTGCATAAAGTAACCAGAGGCCAGCTAGTTATTTCACAACACCTAAAATTCCTCCTGATACAACATATAGATGTACAACTGTCAAGCATTGAGTTTTGTTCCCCACGCGTGGAATGCTTGCAAACTAACATCCTAATTATCAAATTAAAATAAGTACTTCACCAGCGACATCGCAGCATAGTAATAAATAAGCTGCTCTCTCTTTGCACAATGCTTTCTTCTTTTATTACTCAACTACGAAGATTTAAAAAAGAACCACATTTGCTCGTGTGGAACCTGGAACCACTAACTCAGATACTGAAGTCTCAATAATATTGCGCTCACTTCGCAAAAAATATTTTAATGGCTCAGCACCCGCACACCAGTGCCTTATATACAGTACTTAAGTATGAGGCCAAAGAAGGTGAGTGCAAAGGAAACCCAGTCACAAAAGGAACAAATCTAGCCATAATCAACACCAGGGAGAAATCAGAAGGGTACAGAGATGCAGGGGCGGTACTACCAAGGTCGGGGGGGGCCAAAAATTTCAAAAAAAATTAGGCCCTAGGTATAAATATTAAAAATTATAAAAAATTTATATTTTGGCTACATCAAATTACATTCGGCCCCTTTCCAAGTCGGTATTTTTTAGTTAAATTTTTTTCGTTTACAGTTCTACAGATCTCAGCCCCCAAAGAATCCTGATTCCACTCCAGCAGAGATGAGTACCTAGACTTTTGCAGGAGGAAACTCTATCTAGAACAGCTGATTGAACTTCGGAAGCAATGGAGAAAGCATTTAAAATAACACAGCACACCTCAGCAAACACAAGAGCCAAAAGAAAAATGAATAAGGAAAGATTAAAATTTGCGGCTGTCCAAAACTTGCCCAAAAAAACAGCAGATGCCATCAATTTAACCATAAAAACATACACAAGCACGGAGGCAATCACAAGTTAAAAAGTTAACATTTTTGAACTGCCAACAATGGTACTCTGATAATTGCGCTTTCAGAAGACTAACTGGGCTGTTAATGGGTGATTTAATCCAAGCTTCAAACAAGAAAGCACAAGATAAATTGCCTTCAACTTAACTGATGGTGTAGGTTTATTAGAGCAAAGCCGTTAAACTAGGGTTTTGAACAGAAAAATAGTATTTGCTCTCAAAATCGCAACAACATAGAGTTTACATTCGAAACCGTAACAAGATATGATTCAAGCCTAGAAAAAAAGATCCACACCCGGTATCAGACGGATGCAAAGCGATACAGACGAAACGAAAGCATCGACGGGATAGACCGCCGACCGGGAGAGGAGAGAGAAGAGCGAACGAAAGAGACCGCCGACCGGCCGAGTCTTCAGAGAGAAACCCGTCAGGGGAGCCAGTGCTTAGCCGACAAAATAGGAGGGGCCATGGTCAATTTTACCAAAAAGCACTTCCTTCAAATACTTTGAGAGCATTTCAGTGAGTGGAGGGCATTTCAGTGGCTGCTCCAAAGCCTTTATATTTCCATCATTTACTTTTTTTATTTTAAATATTTGTATAGTACTAAAATAAATTTTTAATTCGGAAAAATATAAAAATTTATTGTTAATTAAAAATGATATTTAAAGATTAACTGTAATCTTGATTATTGAAAAAAATTATTATTTTTTTATTTTTTTAAGTATTCTGTGTTACTTAAAAATTTAAGTGTGAATATTTAAATATATTTTGTGGTATTTAATTTTTTTTATCACCTTTTTTCGTTTAAACATAAGGAAGAAAAAATACAAATATTCTGTGATACTAAAATAGGAATAAGAAAATTTGTAATTATTGTAAATATATTACGTGATGTATTATTTTTTTTATATTCTATTCCAATCTATACTATATATTATTGCAAGGCGATTTTTCATAAGAGTCGTCATGAATGCGACACATGGCATCACCACAAAACATGGCAATTAATAAAAAAACTAATATCATAATTAAATTTATAATTACGTAGATTTATATTTCTAAAAAAAGATTTATAACAGTAAACACTATTTCTTAAAAAAAAGTATACACGATCAAGATATAATAATATGCAGATTTATATTTTGAAAAGATTTATAACAGTTAAAGTTAAATTTGTTAATTTATTACGTAGTTAGGAATTAGCAATATTAACAAAATATCCTCTCTTTTAGTATCCTTTATGGAGAAAAAATCAATAATTCGAGTAAAACACAAAAGGTAAGGCGATGATAGTTATGGGGATTTAAGAGGGAACTAAGTTTTTAAGATAAATTTTTTAAAGAAAATCTAAAATCATTCATATTTTGTTCCTATATAGTATGATGTAGAAATCAGTTGATTAAATTGCTTCATATTTATTATTTATTATCATCTCCACTATATTCTTTTATTTAGGGATATCTACAAAATATTTAAGTAAATTAGAACACAAAAAGTCTAACAAATATTTAGTTTAAGAATAAAAATACACAATAAATTATGTACATTACAAAAAAATATACAATAAACTGTGAATTGGTTAAAATAAATTTACAATTGTAATTGTACCTTAATTAATAAATTCTAAGGCTGACGTTCAATTTTATGGGTTCTCACAAAAAAAATAGTGTGAAGACAAAAAGTTTATTGGTTAAAAAAATTTAAAATTTTAACTGTGGTATAATTGATAAATTTTAAAACTAACTACAAACTCTAATTTTATGGGTTTTTACAAAACAAAATAAAAAATTAGTACGAAAATAAATAGTTGATATCACGTTCTCGATTTTCAACATATTATTACGACAATACATAGTAAATGAAATCTCGCAACACTCAAAGATACATTTATAATACCAGACCATTTTATTTAATGAGGCAACAAAAGTCAAGTCTACAAATATTATATCAAAAGTACTCCCAGTCCAAAAAGAGATTTCCAAAATAATACTAGAGTCAACCGTTTTACATTTTCTTGTGAAAATAAAGAACAAAGTTGAAAATGAGTTACAATACATCTTCTCAAAAATTTAATACAAATATGCTACACAACTCTAGTCAAAAGTTTCAAAACTCATGCAGCACCATATGCACGTCATGCACTACATGCTAAGTATCCGGGACTGTACCTGAAAAGGATAGGGTGAACTTACAAAGCCCAGTAGGGATGTCTATGTCAATATCACACGTGTATGAAATGACATGATATGAGGCACAAATGATCTCAACAAGGTATACAAGTTATAACACTAAACCAATGGTAAGTGATACAAATGTTTTCATATTCATCTCTTAAGTCAAGATTTCGTTCTATCAATCTCGTTAAGTATTTCGTTGTTTGATAAGTCTCATTCAAATTCAATGGTCAATAACGGCACCTCATCCGTAGATACCCTAACAAGATAAAGTATCTTACTAGTACAATTCTCTCGGGAAGCTAGTCAAATTTCATAACTAGCACCACTTCTATATGGAGACTAGTATCATTTCATATTTCATTAGCACCACTTCTATCGGAGGCTAGGCCATTATGTTATGATCTCTACCACATTTTCTCACGGAGGCTAGACCAATACGCTTTGTGTCAATTGCATATAAATCACAAGTCTATAAAGTAGACATTTCACAATTTATAATCTCATGTCTTTTTAACAAATACCCGTCATTCATGAAATCCGCATCTATCCAAGGCAATACCTCACACATCATACTCCAAGTAATAACCAACTCACCAATAGTATAAAAAAAAAGTATAATTCAATCAAACATATAGCAAAAACCCAATCTAAGAAAAAAAGATAGTTCAACAAAAGATGGAAATATTGTAGTTAAGCACCGAAATCGAACATGAGAACTACAAATTCAAAGGAAAACGAACATAGAGTAATGTTAAGTGAAACCCTATCTATCATGGAAACGAAGAAAGATTGGTCAATATATGTGGAATACCCATAAATCAAAGAGAAAACATCCATATTTCAAGATTTGGTTCAAAAATTTGAGCTTCCAAAGCTTGAACAACAATGATGGTGGAGAACTCTCAAAATCTTGCCTTAAGTGAAAAAAATGCTTCCAAGTTCTAAATATCCACTAATTTAGAGATATTAGTGGTGGATCTTGAAAGAATTTGAGTAATATTAAGAGTAATCAAGGATATGGAGTGAGAGTTTGGTGAAGAATATGACTCCTAGAGAGAGAGAAAAAAAAACCCCTTTGAAAGAAAATTTTAGATCTCCTTTAAAATTTCTGATTTTTCCCCTTTAAAAACACGCATTCAGATCAAAACCGGATGGTCTATAATCTAACCGGTCAAATTTCCTTACTGCCTCAAAAATTTCAAAACTTCAGGCCAAATTTTCGGATCTGACTGGATGACCTGACCAGATGGTCCCAAACCTGACCAGTCAGATCTGGCCAAAAAATAAAATTTTTAAAATCTGACCTGATGGTCCTGGGATCTGACCTGATGGTCCTATTCTGACTCGTTGGTCCAAAAATTTGACCCAATCGTTCTACACCTACTTCCACCTCTCATTTCACTTCCAACATGTTTAATCACTCAATTTACGTTCTACATTTCAATACGAATCAAATAACGACATTTTGATCACATAAATTTAAACGAAAACTTTCGGTCCCTTACAGTTGAATTAGTTATTTTTTTTAAAAGTACATATTATTATTATTATTTATTATTATTTATTATTTATATTTTATATTTTAATTATACTTTTTATTAAAAATTAACGTGAAATAGTAAAAGGGAGGAGAGTGGCATTTTTATAATTTGGAGGGAAAGAAAAATGATATTTATGTAATTTAGAGAAAAAGGAAAGGGAGAGTGACAATTTTACAATTACGAAAAAATAGTTAGGTATTTGTTGAGAAGGGGTGTAAGTTTTGTCAAAGGTGTGAGTAACAATTTGCTTCACTGGATCCAAACTAACTCTTTTTTTAATTATTTTTTTATTTCTATTTAAAATTTTATATTTTGTAATTTTGAGTTAAATTTTTATGAATCATTTGATTCGTATGTTTTTAAAAATTTAAAAAAAGTATTAATTAAAATTTTCAATTTCATAAAAAATTAAAATATGAACCAAAATTTGAAAAAATAAAAAAATATAAGTAAAAAAAAAATAGCACAATGATTTAGTTAAACCAAGTTGAGCTATGGTCAAAAAAATTGTTAAAGACATAATCCGATTCATTCCAGTTTAATTATTCAATAAATCCAATATTTAACCCAATTTAGATCGAGATTTATGTCAATTGTGTTTGACGGACAAACAATTGAGTGATTTAAAATGGAATCTAAACTGCGTTAAATGGGTTTTGATTTAGTATTGTGTTCTCTTTTATATGAGAATTGCGTTTCAATAATAATATTACTCGTATTCGATGAATTTGATTTATATAGTAGAATCTTCTTCTTATTTTTCTGTCAAGGAAATTTATAATTTAATTTGTATTGGAGAAAATTAAATATTAAAATGTGTAAATATAAAATGAAAAAGTAAAAATAATAACCAACAATTACCTTATCTTTGTTGTTTTCTTTCGCCAAAATTATTCAGTATTATTGTCATATTCGGTATTATCGTCATTGTCTCTTTGATCATTTTTTCTATTAAATTTTACGTTAAATTTTTTAAATTAATTATTTGTGACAACAACTGAAATTCAAAAAGTAAAAAACTATGAGCAAAAGGTGAAAAAAATAAAAAAAATATTTTAAAGTATTTTTTATATTTTTACCATCGTCCTATTTAATTCTTGTTTTAATTTCGACCCATATTTTTGTATACCCTCTTGTCAAGGAAACACACGAAGATGACAAGCGCGTTAAACTAAATTATCTTATTTCTAATTGTTGGGAATATTACATGAAAAATAAACGAATAAAACGCTTTGTCGGTCTGTTTAATTAAACGAACGATCAGATCGAAACCGAACGGATGAACCACAAAAAATTTGAGGGAGGGAGAAGCCAAATGGTAGACGTTGCCAACACAGAGAGCACCAAGTGGTTGTCCAAAAGTAAGTCCACTTGGCCTAGAATCGTCCTTCCCTTTAGAACAGAAGAATCTCCGCTACACACAAAATTCTACAAAATTGGAACCATCTACTTGATTCCACTGTGGGCCTTTACCTTTAGTTGTAATCAGGGTCTCAAGGTACCTTCTAATCCCACACTTGCAAATTGGCACCTCACTGATTTCGGAAGAGAGGTTATTTAACGACCTATTCTTGTCTTATATAATACTGTCTATTTTGATTATCCAAATTCTATAAACTTTCCAATAAGTCCCTCATTCGTAGATTGCTCCAGTATGAACACACTTAACTGTAAAGTTCTAATGAATTTGGACATCTTCACGGCTTTTTAAAAGGTCATGTACAAGGAAAGTTCATAATCTTATAAATACCACCGAACTTATATCCACCAAGCGATGTGAGACCATTGACCATCCATCTGGATGTTCCACTGAGACACCATCTCCCGGACGCTGGCACCACAGCCTGACTGGGGTGTCACATGTTATCACTTCAAGGGCCGCAAAATGAGCTAAGCCAAACCGATTCGAGTTTTGGATTGCTCAAACTTGGTTTGTTTGTAAACGATCCAAGTCAAACTAAGCTCATTTACTTAACGAGTGCTCGGTTTGTTTGTAAACGAGGTGAGCCAAGTTTTCGAAACTCAAGCTGTGTTTGTTTAGGAAATGAGCATAAAACTCGAGCTCGAGCTCGGCTTGTTACCAAAATGATGCAGCGAAGCATATGATTGGATAAGTGTAACACGAGAACAATTCCAAATCTTATTTGAACTATAAATACTCCCTCATTGAACAAACAAATTGAGTAAAACACACAGTTTTTATTAATCAATAATCAACTACTTAGCCCTTAGGCTTATAAAACAATTTATAGGAGAAAATAAAACCCTATACCAACTAGGAAACGAAATAATAAAAATTTAGGCTTACTAGTCTAGCTTAAATAAAAGAAAATAGAAAAATTACTAAAAAAGAAAAATTCTGATTTGTTTAGGAAATCAAATGCTAGAAAGAAATATAAAATTATTAAAACAAACATCAACTAAAATGAAAATTCCTACGAAAAGATATGAGAAAAACAAATATTTTATAAAACGGCAAATTCGATGATTTAGAAGCCTAAACGAGAAAATTAGGCTGAAATCTACAGGGGCCCATGGATCACTAGATCAATGGGGCCCTGATCAGAATGTCATTTCGCTTCAACCTTGTGACCCACAGGTCAATCTGTCACCAGTCCGTTTGGCCCGTGACCAATCTAAGCGTTCCAGAAATGTGGTCGCGACCCGCTCGGCATCACAAACTAAACCGAGCCGAGCGGATTCACGAATAGCTCGATTCATTTACAGTCATAAGATTCACTTGAGACGTTTTGACTCAACTGATCAAGTTTTTTAATTCTCACTAA
This sequence comes from Arbutus unedo, assembly GCA_014822125.1. NCBI lineage: Eukaryota > Viridiplantae > Streptophyta > Magnoliopsida > Ericales > Ericaceae > Arbutus > Arbutus unedo. The sequence continues at coordinate 9,041 of JABCMJ010013714.1, read as the reverse complement.
AATTTAGATTTATAATTGTAGATAGGTAGATTTTCTCAATCAGGACGGAAAACTAATCTCTTAATATCCAACAGAAACTATGTTTTTAATATGGGCGGACCTGTGATCTGCAAAACAATAAATCATCAAAGACCCCTCGCTGCTGTGGCCGGAAGACACTCCGATGATTAAGTCAGGCGAAAGCTCACAGGATAATTAATAACTCAGGCTAATATTCTCTATTAGCAAGCGAAATTATGCCTTAGTTCGAATGTACATTTTTTCTTGATCTGGAGTTTTATTTATAGACTTATCTTTAATCCTCATTCTCTTAGGATTCTGATTGGAGTAAAGTGTCTTCTGATTGACTACTAATGAGCTAAGTCTCTATCAAGCAGTTATCTTCTGTCATTAGAGTTTCATTCAATTAATATTTCTTGTATTAATTAAATTGGCCGTGGATTTCCATCCATATCTGTTAGAACTGTATCCCGACTTATACGAGATTCTATCTTATCTCGGAATAACAATTGCTTATCACCCTTCTCGAATCGATGGTGTCTCGAGCCACCCTTATCAGCTTAGCAAGACGTGGGACCGCCTTTCTCAGATCGGCTGACTAGATATTTGATCTTCTCGGTTTGAATAATGTACGGATACCCTTATTAGGTCGGCCATACCATACATGTGTTCGGCACATGTATTCTGTTGTACCTTCTATCTGGTGCCGAAACTAAATCTCTTGCTGGAGGGATAAATGTATTTTCTCAATTACATTTTTACCCTTGTCAATAATCTAAGATAGAATTTAAATTTATGATCTAAAATCAATTTTCACGATTATTGTAAAGACTCTTCGGGGGCGTTTCGAAGCCACAGATTTGCATTTTGCATTATATGGTTTTCATTTTGAGTGTTTCATGCATTGTAAAAAATAAATCGGAGAACGCATATAGAATCCCATGATCACATTGGGAGGAGTTTTTTGGATCTTGCATATAAACTTTCACATTATCTTTTTATAAAATTTATTTTGTGTATTATCATACAAACACTTTTACATTACACCAGAAGGAGTTTTGCAGAGATTCTCATTATAATTTGACAAATTCAAAAATAAAAAATAAAAATCTTTTATTAGTAAAATAAAATATATTAGTTCCTCTGTCTTATATTAGTTGTTTCTTTTACTATCCAAACATTTCAAAAAGTCATTAATTTTGCATTTAATTATCTTTAATATTTGTAAAACTTTATTTACCATAATTTGAGTTTGTCATAAATTGTCGGGTATTAATATCACTGGCTATTTGATTTTTTAATTTAATTTTTATTAAATTTGTATATATGTTTTGCCTTAATTATTTGTCTCTAAAAAAAATCTAAAAAGTAAAATTATGATCAAAAGTCTCAAAAAATTCATTAAAAGTGAAAAAATTGAAAAAGATAATTTTTAGTGTCTTTTGCTCGTCTTAACTAAAATTTTATCAATTTTAATATGTATTTTTATATTTTTCTAATTTCTATTCAAAATAAATAAAAAATAAAAAATTATTTTAAAAATATAAAACATCAAATAATACTCCTTATTTTCAATAAAAATAAATAATTTAGTCCAATTGTGGATTCCATTCACACTTCGCGAAGGAGATAAGGGTACTGTTTTCAGGGGCAGAGTGCAGTATTAAAACCCAATTTCCAGTCAATCTAGACAGGAGATTCTAAATACACACTATTTTCGTCTCACTACACCCCATGTCGGTCGAAAAATTCATTTCTAAGTATTTTTTTATTTGCTTCGTAATTTATGTTCGTATATTTTTGGTGATTTTTGTTCTAAAATTTATCTTTTATTTTTAGTTTTCTTGTATCTCTATTAAAGCTTTATAAAAAATAGAAAATTAAATAAATTCTAAACAAATTTATTAAAGTAGTTCAAAAAGTTAAAGGCCAAATCACAACTTAAGGATGGCTAACTTCTTTGTTTTTAGTAAATTTTCATAATTTTTTATTATTTATTAAGAAATTCAAAAAGTAATTTTAAAAAAAAATATGAATATACATTTACAAAATTGTCTTAATTTCTGAATCTATAAAATTCTATTCTTAAACCCAATTTGGCCTCATGTTTTTATTATAATTTTTTAGTTTATATTTTATTTCTTTCAATTTCATTAGCTTGCATTAATTATTTTTATAAATTATTGATTAGTCTTTACGAAAAAAATTAAAAAATTATGACTAAAAATTTAAAAAAATTATCAAAGAAGAAAATAATCTAAAAACAACAAAAACAATTCAAAATATAAATATATTTTAGATTTTTTTATCTTTTTTAAATTTTAAAAATCTTTTAATTTTTTAAAATTATCTTATTATAATGAACCAATAATTTATAAAAATATGGCGCAAAAGCAAAAACAAACATCGACAAACTTTGAATAAGGATGAATAAAAATAATTCAAAATAAAATTTATGTCAAATCAAATAATTGAGGGTACGTGGTGAGACCAAAATGGTGTTCATTTAGAAGCTTCCCAAACGAAGAAACTGCACCATATCACGGACACGTGTAATCCTACCCCGTTGCCTTCGCGTGCAAGCGTGAGTCAGAAAGGCGGCCTCATTCATTCTCTCTCTCTCCTCTCCTCTCCTCTCTCTCTAGTCTATAAACCACGTGAAAGTCTTGTTCCTAGAAGAATCTAATTTCTGTGTTCCTCTTTCGCCCTACGAATTTGTTGTCCCAATCTTCAATTAGCGGTTGGTTTCGTTCCCAGGTTCTTCTTCATACACGTCCATATTCCCATTCTCTCTCCCTCTCTCTTTAGCTGTAAATACATATCTAGTTTCTACTCCCGTCGCCCCCAAATTTCAGATTTCGATCTGTTGGTATGAACTGGTGCTCTTAGATTACGTGAAATTTGGTTGGTATTTCCTGTATAGATTGTTTATATCGTCTTTTGCCTTGCTTTTTTTTTTCCTTAATTTTCTCATGCGGGGTTGAATTTTTTGGAAGGTTCAGTAGTGTTCGGTTGTTATTTACGGAATTGGCTTAATTTGGGCGTTGAATGGAAGGTTTGAACTGATAGCTTTGGTGTGTATTTAATAAAGTCAAGATATTTGTTGTGGCCTGTTTTAGTTTAACTGCGTTCTTAGATAGAGGTAAACTCTAGGTTTAGGGTTGTATTTGATTGTTGTTATTAGGCATCTATCTGGAAAAGCTTCGGTTTTCAACACCCCAACTGGGTAGTATATATTGGTGTGAAATTGGGCTTAGTTGGGTTAATTGTGTGAGTTTTGTGGCATAAGGGAATTTGTGGATCTAGGGTTTTGAATCCTCAATTGGGTAGGATTGTGAATTTGCTTTACTCGAAAGGACTTTTTCACATCTAAGGTAGTATCTTAAGGTAGATCCGCATTGGGGTTCAGCTGTTTTGACTTGGTAAATATGGTGGAATCAATTGCTGCAACATCCCTTTTGGGTCACCGACCCATGTGCGGAGGATATCATTCGTATGATATCTCAAGCACAAGGAGGCTATTTGGCGTGCATCGGATCCCTATACCAGAAATTGTAGGCGGAAAGGTTGTTCGGGCTCGATTTCGCAGGTTGGGTGTTCAGTCAGTTAAGGCTCAAGCAATGGAACTGACTAAAGAGGCATATTCCGATAGAGGAAAAGAGCGAACAATTAAGGATTTTCAGGACCAGTACGATACTGCAGATCGAAAACCTGGTTTGTGGCCACCGGAGAACAAGGCCGATAAGCCTTCACTACATAACCCCTTGCTCCGACAAGAAAGGATGGGGTGTGGTTGGTTAGGAGCCATATTTGAATGGGAAGGAGTACTGATTGAAGATAACCCTGATCATGATAAACAAGCATGGATAACTCTTTCTCAGGAAGAAGGAAAATCCCATCTCCCAGCATTCATGCTTCGCAGAATAGAAGGCATGAAAAACGAACAGGCCATTTCTGAAGTCCTTTGTTGGTCTAGAGACCCAACACAGGTCAAAAGAATGGCTTCTAGAAAGGAGGAGATTTACCAAGCGTTACAAGGTGGGATATATAGGTTCCGATCTGGCTCCCATGAGTTTGTCAATGTTTTGATGCGTTACAAGATACCGATGGCATTGGTCGCCACCCGTCCGAGAAAAATACTCGAGGCAGCGATCCGAAATATTGGGATCGAAGAAGGGGTATTCACGGTAATTGTCGCGGCGGAGGATGTTCACAGGGGGAAGCCTGATCCTGAGATGTTTTTGTATGCATCTCAGCAGCTGAATTTCATTCCTGATCGGTGTATTGTTTTTGGAAACTCTAACCAGACAGTGGAGGCAGCTCATGATGCGCGGATGACGTGTGTGGCGGTTGCTAGCAAGCATCCGGTGTATGAACTGGGGGCAGCCGACAGGGTTGTGAGACGGCTGGATGAGCTTACGGTCGTTGATTTGAAGAAGTTAGCCGATATTGAGATGACTGAGTTTGGGTCTGGTGAGGCAGAATTGGAGTTGGAGATGGATGAAGACGACGGTGAGTCATTTTCAGCTTCATCCATGGCTGCCGTTGATGATTTCTGGTAACCTCTCTCTCTCCATAATCCATATGTACAGTATGTTGTGCATTGTGGCTTCATCTAATTCTTGATTATGGAACTTTGATACTGGTTATATCATGTGTATAAGAAAATAGTGATATTTGAAAAGCAACAAAAAGAGAGGAAAAGAAGAAGTGGTCTGCATTAGACCATCTCCTCAATGTCATCATATATGTATTATCTTCTGTATTACCATGTGCAAATGTATATTTGGGACTTGCTCATTCTGGATCTCTGCTGTAAACTGGTATGAAAAAATATGATGGGGAGCATTTCTCTGGGGGTTGTAATTTGTTCAACTTGTTACACAGAATAACAATTGCATTCCCCAGCTTTGTTTGTGCATGTTGGAGAGTTTTGATGCTGAAAGTTTTACATGATGTTCAAAACGTTGTCAACTTTTATGGAGTTAATCCATACGGTTTTTGTCTCGGCTTTATGGGTCCCTTACTGTAAGATTGGTCGCATGGGGATTAATCGAGGGGTGCATAAGTTTGATTAGAGAGGCTGAATTATCAGGAAAGATGTGGAGAGGGGTTCTATGATTTGGTTTCTGTTTTTGTTTTCTGAATCACTAGTTTCTCGATTTGACTGCCTTTTTTTCATCCCATCATGACGAGCCTGTCAGCGAACCAGAGTTGATTCGTCACAATCCAAATCTAAATATTGAAATCCGATCCTCCGATAATCTCTTTGATCCAGATTCGGAAAATAAAAAATTATCTGTATCATGATTGATGCTGTTGCGGAATGGTATAAAGATGCAGATCTGCTTCTATCTTTCCATGGACCAATTACCATTTTTTCATTTTAAATGTGTTCGTTTGCTTGTTTAGAAAAAAAAAATTTCAAATAAGTTTCTGGAAAAAGTTTTTTAAATATTTTTACTTTTTTTTCAAACAACTTCATTTCTCTATAAAAAAATAGAGAGAGAAAGAGACATCTCGAAAATATTTGAAAAATTTAATTCTGAAATTTTTTCTGAAATATTTATATCAAACAATATCTTAGAGTTTTTTTTTTTAAAAATCATTTTAGAAACACTCAATCGAACACACTTTTAATTTTTGTAGATGACGTAAGAGCATCTATAATCTTACTCTTCATTTTACCTAATCAAAAGTATAAAAAAAGAAGAGACATTCATTATTTTACCTTTTTACTTTTTTACTTTTTTATGTATGTATTTTAACTCTATTCTCTATTTTTTATCCATCTAATTTAACTTAATCAATAATGAAAAAGAATTTGTCAAAATATACGAATTTGTTGGAGATTAGTTTTGTCCATTGTTCTGTTTGTCCGTAGAGTAATTCTTTATGATTTTATGTCCTAATTTCTTTTGATAAATTATTGAACTCTTGCAAATAAATTACTGAAAAAATTTTAAAAAATTATTTTGATAAATTGTCTATAATTAATATCTCATAGCCTCATAAACATATATAAATTGTCTAAAAATTTCTGCACCGATAATAATTAATATTTTATTAGAAGAATGAAAAAAATTTCTTGTTAATAAAATACAAAATTAATGAAAAAAATGTGTTGGAGATAGAATGTGAATAAAAAATTAAAAAAAATAATTTTGAGATTTGATTAGTGAGAATCAACTCACTTCATGTAGCTAGTAAAATTGGTTTGAGTCAAAATAACTAACGTAATAAAAAATGAGTTGGAGGTTTAAAAAAATACTTGGACTAGCTATTAACGTTAAAATAATGAACATAGTTAGTTGGGTTGGAGGTGCTTTAAAATTGGTGTTACGCAACAAAAGAAAGAGCAAGTAGTGGTTCCTTGGGAAAATATTCATATTTTTGGAGTATCGTCTCAATAAATCACGTGACGCTAAATTTATCATGATAACGCAACAGAAGAAAGAGTAAGTAGTGGTTCCTTGGGAAAATATTCATATTTTTGGAGTATCGTCTCAATAAATCACGTAACGCTAAATTTATTATGATAGTATGACGCACTTTCATATGTTTTGTGGTTTTTCATATGTTGGGAGCATTAAGAGGTGATACAAATAGGGCACGTTTGGTTGTTGATTAACTTACTTTTAGACTCAATTATTCTATTTTAATTTGGTTTAAACTGTTGTTTGATTATAGTCCAAATGAAATTGACAAGTCTAATTTAATTGGCACGGTGGGTCGTCAGTGGGATAAAATAGTTGCATCTTTTAGTATTTGGAAAACAAAACAACAGGATTAAATAATTTTTTTTTATCAAAATGACCTTCAATTAAAATTTTCACTCATAAAACTTACTACTCAATTAAACCTCTTGCTTTTTCTTTTTATTTTTGTCTAAAAAAATCAAAAATTTGTTTTTGGTTGTTCCAAACTATAGCTTCCTAGGATGTTTTTCTTTAAAAAGATAACATTTTTAGAAATCGAAAAGGTGTTCCAAAATTATCGGAAACAAATTTTGCTCAAGGGTGACAGAAATAACGATGAAGATTTTGTATTTTATATATTTTCTTGAAATATAATCCGTGTTATAGTGAAAGACATTTCATTTTTACGACGAGAGTAGAATAAAAAATATAAAATTTAATCCATCTCTTATCACAGCAATTAAATACTAAATAACTCGCGTACTCCTTCTACTTCAATACTGGAGCAAAACAAACCAAGGGCAATTTACACTTTAGTCTCGGGACTATTAATCTCCGAAGTAACAGTCCGAAACTAACCTATTCTTTATTAATTATTCCGGCAATTAAACGTGCCCGTGGTACTTTGATTGGGAGAATGAAAATAAATTAGTGGATCAAAGCTGTCACCAAATCAATTTGTGGATCAAATTGTTTTCTTTTTATACAATTGGCAAAGGGGCTTTGTATAGGTTCTAAATTGTTTTTAAAGGCCTGTCTTAATTACTCGTACGAAGTAAACTCATTGAGGGAGCTTTGGGTTGCTTTGATTAATGATGATTGTATGATTAGTTCGGCCCAATGAAGCATTGATGGATTCATATTGTGTCCGTATCTAACATTTACACTGGCAAATATGTATCTTGAAATTATTCACAATATGAAAAAAAATTTGTTTTTTTATTTTAGACCTATTAATTTATTTATTTTGGATATTATAGATCGAGTATCTAAATTTATATAAAAGTAAAGTTGTGGGACTCGAGTAAAATTGTTTGAAATAAAGAAAAATTTAGATTTTTGACATTTTATTTATTCGTAGAGAGAAAGACGTAATGAAATAGTGCAATATCATTATTTATAAACAATGCAAGAAAAATACAATGATTTATTATCAGCCTTGTAAAATTCAATTGTAATTTAATGTACTTCAATTGTAATAGTATCTTATTTGTTAAAGATTTTTTCTTATTAGTCATATTCGTATCCCGTATCAATATTCATACTTTATAGGTTCTAGTTGCGGTTGCATTTCCACATCTTCAGCCACCACTAGGGGTGAAAAAAAAATTAAAAAACCGAACTAGTAAAAAAAACGAGGAAAATAATCAACTCAGTTCGGTTCTGTTCTGTTTTGTTTTGTTTTTAATACCTACCGGCTTGGTTTGGTTTTTTTTTTTCTTGAGAAATTCTTGTTTTTGTTAAAACTTTGGTTCATGCCCAACCCAACCGAAAGCACAAAAATGAAAATTGGAGTTTTAGACCCAATTTTGCCATTTCGCTCAAACCCAAAAACCGAAAGCCTGGTCAAAATAGTCAAAATCGATTAAACCGAACCGTTTTCACCCCAAGCTACCACCGTGGCAGAAAAACATGTCTTCATGCCATCCAATGGTGTGTCCACAACACTCTTCAGAATTATTTTTGATTTTATATTTAAATGGAGCCGCAAAAGATCTGGGTTTTTTATATAAAGACTTAAGACATATAGCACAAAATCATTGAATGAGTCAGTGGATAAGATTTTTTATAATATGCCTAAAATTTTAAAAACAAAATGCTATGAATGCTATGAATGCAAGAGCAAAGGTATGAAAATGAAGTGAGAAAATATAGAGTGGAATGACTTTTATTTATAGGCTGTAAAATTGTGCAACTCTATCTAAGAGTTGTAGAGTTGCACTGGTTTGGCCTAAAATAGGTAAAAGGTGCACCGGTTCGGTTCAGTTGCATTGGTTCACTCAAGGGTCGCAACCATTGGGCAATTAAACGGTTAGGAACCGGCCGAAGACCAACGGTCAACTTCGGTTGGGCCACGCGGGTCAGAAACGGGCGGGTTAATTTAATTAATTAAATAAATTTCCATCAAAAAGAACATTATCTAAATGACCCGAACCTAAAACGGCTCTGCTCGGCCCGAGCCTGGCGGAAGGCGATGGCGGCAGCGCGCGTGTGTGGTGGTTTGGGCCAAAGTCCATACTACCTAAGCCCTTCCCCATCTATAAAATTGGGGTACCCTTAGGACCCAAACCCTTAACCAATGTTAAGCTATATAAACCACTTGAAAGTTCCACATTTTTCCTA
>JABCMJ010013713.1:0-10339 GCA_014822125.1 Arbutus unedo | reverse complement strand
TATATGATTGGTTTGCTAGAGCAGTGGCAAAATGTGTGATCCTTAAAGACTTGCAAGAAAAAAAAGATGTTTGCTGCTATTTTGATGAAGTCACATAAATCAACTTAACTAGAAGTCAAAAGCTTATCCATCTAAGTTGGAATTGTTGCAGAATTCTGTTCTATACTTCACTTAAATCAAGCATTGTCTTGATCATAAATGACAGGCCATCATGTTGTTTCTCTGACAACAATGTATGTTACCTTGGATATTCCTATTTCTATTGAATTTTGTCAGCTTACACTAAATGATACCTTGCTGGTGTAGTTTGTTCCTTTGTGCTTTTGACTCGGCTATCTTGGCTGTGTTTCTCCGTTCTTGTAAATTATTGCTGTCTCCAGTTTCTCACATATAATTCACTTCGTCATTTGTTCTTTCTTGTATAAGTGCATGTACATCTTGGTACTAGCATCCTTATTGGCTACTCTTAGTTTTTCGTTGTACCAGAAATTGAATGCAAGTTAATATGTAGATCTGCATTACAGGTTGTCATTAAGCAGCCAATAGGATTGGTGCGTTACCCTGGGGTGGCCAAAGGGCTTTATGTTGCCTGCCCTTCAGGTTTCTTCTTTATTACCATCCTATTCTTTAGTTTCTTACAGTGTTCCAGTAGATGACTGTAACGATTTAGTCAAGTTTATGTTTTGTTGGTCATGTAATGTTTTTGCAACATTTTGGTCTGGTTAACAATATCATCAATGTACGAATGACTAGGTCTCACAGTAGTGCTTAACAATTTTTTCTGCACATTTGTGTCTTTGAATTTTTATGTCTTGTTCTCACGATAACACTTTAGTTCTGCAAAACAAGATTGTGATATTGTCCAATGTTTTACTTTTTCTGTATTTCATTGAAGGGAAAGCAACTTTGAGCAAGGTTAAAGTCCTTGAGAGGAATTTGCAAGGGAACTGCATGTTGGTTGAGGTATTATAGTGTTCAGTTATTAAAATGCTTACCGATATGATTCTAATAAGCACAAAGGGATTGTGTTATTTTTAGTTTCCCTAATCCAACTCCTTATTATAGATTTTTCCTGTCAGAGATGTACACTGCACAATGTTGCTTCTTCGGTAATTAATCAACTGGAAAAATAAAATGGAAGGAGGGCTTCTTAAAATAAAACATTGTGTTTATCTTAGTTTTGACAAACTAAGCTTTTATTTCACGGGTATTACTCCGTATCTTTTTTCTATTTTCTCTGGGGAGAGGTAAATGGGGGTATGGGGTAAGAGGGCTCTGAAGGCTCAACCCTGGGTTGGTAAGCTGATTTTTGTGGGCGTTTTCCCACCAAGTGTGGCCTTTTACTCAACCAAGTGTATACTTGGTTCTAGTATTTTAACATTTACTAGAGCGTTTAAACTTAGCCGGACCAGCCCACTATTGAAACCTGTCCAATGGCTTCATTCCGTCTCTGGTGGTATGTTAAAGTGTTGCTGAGCTTACTCAGACATTAGAAATGAAATTGCTTAAGCACTCCTTAGTTTGTCATGTTCTTTTACTTGTGAAAGGAAATGGACTGACAAGACAAGAATTGGAAACTGTGAATCTTATTACCCTAAATGTGTTGAGAGTTCCTTTCTTGCCACTTCAGCTGGTTTTGGTAATTGAAATTGATACCTTGGCAAAGTCATTCTAGAGGCAGAAAGAGACTCAATTTAAATAATATCAAACATAGAATGTGGTGTACGGTCTACCCCATGGGCTTTGGTAGGGTCTGTTTCGCTCTTTTTAAAGAACCGTATTCCACTCTAAATGTTTGTAGGTATGAAAGCAAGTTGAACCAGTTTGCATATTTGTATGTCTTAGAAAAAATAATGGGAACCTTAGTCTATTTATGTGATTTGTTTGAGCAGGTTGAGATTCAATCCGGACGACCACACCAAATTCGCATTCATCTTTCTTTCATTGGGCATCCTCTGATAGGTAAATTTAATCTGCGCTATCTTTATTTAGAATGAGACTTTAATGCCATCTAGTTCTGTTCTGATCCTTTAGGTGTGGAATGTTTTGTGCCTGTTACTGAAAATGATCACCTTACGATTGTACAAATAACACAAGAAGATCTTATAGAATAGCTGAGATTTTGCTCATGTTCCAGAGCACTCTAGGTTAGGCTGAAAAAGTTATTGCCGTCATAGCATAAATGTTTTCTATACCAACTTTGAGTGTAAACATAAGAAATTTGTCTAAACTAGCTTGTGAGAACAAGTTGAATTGAAAGGGAGTTTAGTTTAGGGAGCAAATGACTTGTCATAGAAGAATCTCATGGTACAATTTACGCGTCTTAAGTAAAAGAACTAGAAACAGAAATTGAAAATGCTGTGTACAAGAAGTAGCTGTTCATCTGTTCTTTGTTGCCACTATCATCCCACCACTACAGAAATTGAATTTATAGAATTCATTCCCACTGTCTGAGGAAAACGTGTTGAACCACTCGGGTCGTCCTATAAATGCCACAACCAATTCGGCGATAAGCCCGAAGGATATCCATTAAAAAATGGTAATTATCAAATGGAATAGTAGTTGATTTTGGAAAAGGCGGACTTCCACTTTAAGGCTTGAGGCTGTTCTAAAAATTCTCTCCCTCCCTCTCTCTGGCTGTTTAAACAGAATTCTTTTTCAGTAGGTTGAACCTTGTAGAATAATTCTTGGTTCTCCTTTTGTACGTGATAGAGTAGCTAACTGTTCTCCATCACAGTCTCATAAAAATACCCATAACATTCTAGTGGAAAAAATAAAATTTCTACTCAAAAAATCTCATTAATATTTGAAACAAAGCTGTTTAAGCAGAACCATATTGATAACAATGCTGAAATAGCTGTATTATAAAGCTTCATGTGAGTTTAGACAAACGGGAAAGCATCTTCGTAATGGGAACCTAAACAGTTATTTAGAAAGAGTAGCCGGGTTATTTATGGCAATCAGCCCAAATATGATGCTTCCCGTGTGTTGATAACTTGATCGGATCATGCATGAAGCCTGTTACAGCAGGATTCTTGTCTTTATTGGCCTTTTTCTTTTCAGCTTCGTGCGTGAGTTATTTTTTGAATCGAGACCAAGAGTCATGGCAAACTTTTGTGTTGGACAATCTCTTACAATTTGCAGTATGTAATGCTTTGAACTTTCACATAGGATTTTAAAATGCCCAGAACCATCTACAACGATGTGAATGCCTTTATTCTGGTCAAAAGTGTCCTTGTTCTAATTTTTTTTGTTTTGGGCTCATGGACCATTCTTGTATTCTGGAGCAACACTTCAAACTTGACCACAAGCTTATTTGAGATATCTTATTTTTTGCATTGACTAATTTCTTGTTGCAGTATCTTTCTTCTAAGGGAACAATCCGATTTCTGAGAATCTTTTGGATATATGAGCTTATTAGTAGTTTTCCATATGAACATTACAAGTACGTCTCCCCTTTGTTTCATCTTTCATCCAATAGCACGGTTTATGTGTGAATGTAGACCATTAATGTTCTTTGTTATTTTTAGCATTACTTGTTATTTCATGTTTATTTATCTTTTAAGGGTATTGTAGTCCTTTTATCTTATTCGGGTTAATAGGAGTAGCACATATAATTGTATTGTCTTGTACATCAGTTTATTCATTGAATAGAATAGAAGATCTTCCTTTTTCCCTCCTATCATGGTATCAGAGCAGGTTTAGGGTTAGGATTCTGTATCTGCATCTTCCCCCTTTTGCATCAGCAACCATACATACTCTTCTCTCACGTTCAGGCATGACTTCAACCCAGATCTCGCACATTCCCACCTGCTACCGACCTCCACCACCGTTGCCGATCATCGCCGCCCCTCGCCGCCGACCATCGTTGACTGTTCTCTGATGTTCGAGTCACTCTGGCAGTCCTTTATCTCCAGCTTCTCTATTTGATCTCATACGAGGTGCTATTTTAGGTTCGATTTGCAGTTCTCTATTCGATCAGTGTTGGATTCTGTGGTTTCCTCTTCAATTTGATTCAATCTATGAGAACTAGTTAGCCTTGATTTTGATTTTGTGTATTTTCATCACGTTGGACGATAAAATGCAAGCCATCAGCATATGGTTAACCGGTCACAACTATTCCTATTGGTAAGTGTTATGAAAATTTTTATTGTGGATAAGGGATTGTGGGGATCTTGGACGGTTCTGTACCGAAGCCTTCTGATGATTCTAAAACTGAAGAACATGCAACTGATCCTGCAAAATGGGATATAGATAGTGCACGGATTCTCACTTGGTTTCATAATTCTTTGAACCAAGTATTGGTATGAATTTTTCTAAATATGATACAGCGAAGAAAGTATGGGATTATTTACAGACTATGTATTTGGAATCCAATTTTGCTAAGCAGTATGAACTTGAGATGTCTATCCAGAGTGCCACTCAAAAGGATAAATCGATTCAGTAGTTTTATAACGAGATGACTAATTATTGGTATCAATTGGCTCTCATGAAACCTTCAGATTTACAATCCCTCTCTAGCTACCTACAATATAGAAAGAAACAACATCTTGGTGCAGTTTCTCATGGCTCTTTGAGATCAGTTTGAGCCTCTTTGAGGGGCTATCTTGCATCGGTCTCCTTTACCCTCAATTGATGGTGTAGTGCGTGAACTTATTGTAGAGGAAACCAGGTTCAAAGTGCCTTATGTTGCATCTTCCGCTCAGTCCGTGTTTGCCACTCGCTGCTCTATCCGGTCAATACTTGGCATCTATCCTACCTACTCCAGCTTCACATTTGATTCAAGTCACTAGGAAGCCCAAAGCCTGTGTAGTTATGGATGAGTATAGTTTTTGCCATCAGAAGGGTCAGTGGAAGAATGCATGTCTCAAACTTGTTCAACCTAAGGGCCGCAACTCTTCCCATTCAACCACATCATTACCATCTCGGCCACCTCAGCACTCCTATCGTCCTTCGGCAGCCCTTGCAGCATCTACTTCACGAATTGGTTGGCTGCTTGGTATACTCATCCTGACATTGCTTATGTTGTCCATGTTATCAGTCAGTTTGTGTTTGACCCTCGATCTACCCATTGGGCTGTCTTGCTCCGCATCTTGCAGTATATTCGTGGTATTATCTATGAATGCTTACTGCTCTCCTCTATTTTGTGTTTGACTCTTCAGTTGTATGTTGATGCTGATTGGGCAGGGATCCCACTAACCGGAAATCCACCTCCAGCTTTTGTGTGTTTCATGGCGATTCTCTCATCTCCTAGAAGAGCAAGAAATAATCCGTTGTTGCACACTCCACTACCGAAGCTGAATATCAGGCTATGTCTCGGGCGGCTGCAGAACTTGTTTGGCTTCGTTGACTCTTGTCTGATATGGGTGTTTCCCTCAACTCTCCCACTCCTCTTTACTGTGATAATAAGATTGCTATTCAGATCACTCATAATTCAGTCTTTCATGAGCAGACAAAGAATATTGAGATTGACTACCATTTCATCCGTCAACATTTCCAGTCCGACACTATTTATCTTCCTTTCATTCCGTCCTCGCTTTAGTTGGTTGATTTTTTCACTAAGACTCACATGGTTACGCACTTTCGCTTTCTCTTCAGCAAACTCACGATGCTCTCCGCTCTCACATCCTGAGTTTTTAGACCGTTAATGTTCTTTGTTATTTTTAGCATTACTTGTTATTTCATGTTTATATTTATCATTTAAGGGTATTGGAGTTCTTTTATCTTGTTAGGGTTAATAGGAGTAGCACATATAATTGTATTGTCTTGTACATCAGTTTATTCATTGAATAGAATAGTAGATCTTCCTTTTTCCCTCCTATCATTATGATTCATCCTGATTGAACCAAAAACTGTATTATAAGTATATTTCATATGACACTCATTAGCATCTTGATATCTTGGTTTTATGATTGATTTTCTAGCTCAATATTTGACGTGTATTTGGATCCCATTTTGATATTTGTTTGATTGACAATCATGTCAGCATTTGAAGTTAATTCTTCGCTCTTTGCCACATAGCAGGCGATCCTCTTTATGTTGCTGGTGGACAGCCAAATTGCTTTGATCCTGAATTTGGAGATGAAAGTTTTGCTCATGATGGGTACAAAATTTCTATATGTACATATCTGTTTCTTTTATTCTTCTATTTACGAGAACTTTCTACATGTTCTTCAGTAAGGGCCAACTGTAACCAATTGTTTTTCCCCACTATTAGCTCGTTGTGAAGGCGGGCTGGAAGGCAGTTAATTTTCTTCAACAGTAAGACCACATCATTTTTAACCATCAGATGAAGGGATGCTAACAATTTTTGTGTGGCACTCTAGGATAAATTAGTACACTGATGCTTGCTTAGTTGGCGATCTTCACATTCTGAACTAGAAATTGATGGCAAGGACGAGAGCAAAATCTCCAATGACTTGAAAAACGGATGGCCAAGTCTATGATGTCTAGTTTGAGAGGGTAACAGTGCCACTAACTTGAAGAGAATCGCAACTGGATTCTGTTTCCGTGTCAAGATACTGAGAGTCCATTCTGCTCAGTGCTCATGACCTCCAACAATCATCTTTCGAGTCTCAAAGTCCTAAAAGACGTAAAGAAACTTATGACAAGAAAAATTTGGATTATGGAGAAGATGATAATCGTATGCATGTGATGAATGGAGCACACTGCTACAAGTACGATGACTCAAAAGGAACTATGCATACCTGCTGTAGTAATAAAAAGTGAGTTCTCTCTTCATATGTCATGAGGCTGAAGAAGGGCCACTGGAGGCTCAAAGTAGCCATGAAATAATGCTGTCAGCTTCCAAGAGATTCTTGAATTAGCTAAATAGCACACTAAAGACCAGAGACAATTTTGGAACAGAATTCTTCGTGTTGCTTTCTCAAAATGTGACATCATTTCTAAGTTGATGTTTCTGGTTCGAGTGTTAAAACTCATCTTAACATTCCCTCTAAAACAGCCACTGAAGGTCTCACCTCCCTATCAGAGAAGACGTATGCTTCATGCAATTCATAAACTCAATTAATATTCTCATCTGTTGTGGTGATGACAAATGACTGCCATTTTGATGAAGTTGTGACACTGAGATTTTGGATCCAAGGCCCAAGTGGTGGAGGGAAAGTACAGCCTCATCATATTCTTCTGCATGTTGTTATCTCTCTCTCCAACCCAAGAATAATAGTATAATACAAGCCACGAGAAGCTTTCATCTCACGTCTTAACTTATACCGTAACCATCTCCCCTCTTTTTCATGGAATTTTTTTGCATCATTGAGCACTTTCTTATATTACTGATGAATAAGCAACGGGATAAAGTTAATGATCGAACTCCCCATAAACAGCATGTACTGTCAACAGCAATGATGCCTGCAGAAGTTGCCTTAAAATGGTGACATTGAATGTGCCATTGGAAGTTAAAGGTGACAAGAGGACTTGGGGTTGTATAGTGAAATTTTTCTTTATTGATTGTACTAACATATTTGGCAGCAGTAAAACTAAACTCTTAGTGGAGTTACTGGGAATGTAGTGGTGGTTATATCGATGGCAATACAACTACGGATTGTAGCGGTGGTGGGTTGGTCCACGCGAGCTGATGTGTAGGTTGGGAGCAGTACTCAATATCAGCCATGTAGAGTGACTTGGCAATGGTAAATTGGTAATCAAGGGTAGTTTTGGGATGGATGATTTGATGGAGGTGGTGGGGGTCAACAGATAAAATGGTGGAGTAGGCTGTGGTTTTCAGTAAAGGAAAACAGAAGAGAGAGATGAAGATGTGGTTTGACTAAATTCATTGTCTTTAAGGAAAATGTTGAGAGTATAAATAACAAAGTTACTTCTCTCTCTAACAGCGCAAGTTTTTAATAAAGTGGTGGTTAACAATGTAATATGGTATCAGAGTAGGGTCAATAGGCAATAGATCTTGTCTTCAAACCTCACCGCGTGCCTCGTGAATGTTTGCATGTGTTTAAACTGCTTATGGAGGAGAGCCTCGCTCCACATGAGGGGCCTTGGTGAGAAAATAAAAAATGAAGTTACTCATGTCTTTAACTGCTGAGGCTTTTGGATGAGTTGGTGATTAATAATCTAAATGAAGATACTAGTGCTTGCATTGAAAACTTATAAGTGCAATTGTTGTAACATTGCTCCTAAGCGACATGGACACTAACTGAGGAGATCAGTGCAATTTGGGAACCCCAGGGAATGGTCCCTGTCATTGTCAGAAATCCATGCAATACCATTTGATTACTTTTTATTTGAATCTATTTATGCAGCATAATCACAAATTTCCCTGTTCCCTTTTGCGGTGATGTCATGTTAATTTATCAGTTTCTATGATTCTTCTGCTTCCATTATTTGAGATCTTGCGGTCCAAGTATCATTCCTACTTGTTTACTTAATGGATGACCACAACCTTGTATACTTTCAAGTTTGCTAGGTAGCTTGTTTACTCTCTTGTAGATATTATTTTCCTATGTTATTGTTCATTGGAGTATCTTGTCTATCTTGATTGCGTTCGTTTTTATGTTTTCTTTAGAGGATACCAGAGGCCAGTGAAACCTGTTCCAGGAGACTGTGGGTATCTCTTGCATGCACATAAACTGGTTCTGACTCATCCAACCAGGAGTGAGGTGAGGCAATAAGTATGAAATATTTCAGGTGCTGCTAGAATATCGGTTATAAGCTAACATTCATAGCTAATTTTATTACTGGATTCTTGCTTAAAGTAAAGATTGCAGTAGAGCATGGATTTATCATGATGTTTGTTTCGATTTACAATTGTAGGTGGTGTACCATAGTGTAACAATAGTGTTTCAAACTATGGAGGTTTTCCTATGATAGTTCCTTTTGTTCAATGTTTGTAAAGTTGTGGATGTGAAGTCTCTAGTCAACAGTCAGCCCCCAAATAATTGTTACGATGGTGAAAACATATCTGGGAAACAGAAGCATATTTAAAGTTGTCACCAATCATATCCTACCTAATGGAGAGAGAGTTGCTTGTCAACTTATTTTAGAAATTTTGAGGCGTGAAAGCTAAAATTCCCAATTAAATGTGATGTACAGTGATTAATGAAAACTTAGGGTACACATTTGACTGGCAATTCAATATTTGTTTTCTTGAGTGCTCTGAAAACAATAACATCCTTTATCTTGTTCTTCCCACATTTAGCTTTTAGGTTTCTCGTAAGAAGATACCGACCGGTGAAGGTAATATCTGATGAATAGCATTCATCATCTCAATTCTCCAGTGTAATCTGGATTGTATCTACAAAAGATATTGTGCATCTAGTTATATAAAGGAACATGTTAAACACCTTAACACGCATTATTAGACAATATTGGATATTCTTTGAGAACAAGCAGGTTACCTTGAAAGCAAGTGCTAGGTGTTATAGTATACGTGGAAGTTTTGGACAAACTATGGGTGAACCAATAGCATAGTTCTCAACTTCCACTAAAGCAAACGTTGAGCCATCATATTCTTTGAAGAAGTTTGTAGAGCCTATTATAGCTTCTTGGTTCATTCAAGTGTTAATAGTCTAATACATATAATTTCTGTCATATCTCTAACCCCACTAGCAGCTACGCTCTACTGAGCTTTCTCTTCCTTGGATTTCCATTCCATTTCTCAGCAGGCCACATATCAAAGCTTTTCAAATGCAGTTTGACGACACTTATCGCAATCAAAATATATAAGTTTATCGTGTGTGACAAAACTAGTTGGTAAGCTAGTACAGGTGTGCTCTTCTGACAAAATTATGCAAATGTTGAAACCTGTTCAATCATTAGAAGACGGAATTCTGTTCAAAAGACTGAGTAGCCAATGAGCCTTTGAAATTTTAGTATCCACTCTATTCCACGACTAAAAACGGGGAGTTCTTTTGTCACTCATCCATTGATGGGAATTCAGGTTTGATTCCGTTGTTTCTGTTTTTTAATTGTAGCATAATAGATTTTAAGAAGCTTCTTGTTATCATGCTCCCCCATTTTAGAAGACCCAATTCGGAAATGTTATTTCAGTTTCCGCCAAGGAGCCAAAGCTTATTTTGTATAGAGCAGTTAGAATCGAAGAGAGGAAAGAAAATACTTGCACCCTTATTCAACTCATAGTTTCTTCATACTATTATTGAAGTCTTTGCGTGTTTGCTTGTTAATTGCTAGCCCTTACCTAAAAAGTTTGGTGAAAGCTCAAGAATCTTGCAATTCCTCTCTATTACTGCAGGTGATTAAAATCACTGCACCTCTCCCACCTCTTCTCCGGACACAGGAAGAGGTGAAAGAAATGGAATCGGGTACTGGTGATTATGAGAAGTAGATATCTGATGCTTTTGGTTTT
>JABCMJ010013712.1:0-26141 GCA_014822125.1 Arbutus unedo | reverse complement strand
GGAACCACCCAAATTTTTCATGGAGACAAAATCAAACGCCTACAAATGTAGGCGGACAACCTTTGCAATCACATGCACAAATTCCTCCAGATTTTCGTCCTCCTCACCAACAATATCCGGACAACCTCATCACACCCAATCTTACACTAGCCCATCTCCTTTACTGCAATCCAACTTGCAATTTGCTCCTCCAACACAAGTCATCATTGGAGGACTCTCTTAAAGCATTTCTGCAAGTAATTGGCCAATTCATAGTTGAAATAAAAATTTCACTCAGGTAAATGCCCAGGCTATTGCCAAATTACAGAATCAAGAGGGCCAGTTAGCCATTCACATGGGCGAGAGGGAGCAAAGAAAATTTTCTAGCCAACCTATAGTCAATCCGAAGGGAAAGTTTGTCATTGATAACACGTTTGGACCTATCCATGAGCAGGATCATGTTCAATCTGTTATTTCTCTTACGTCAAGTAAGCAAGTCGAACATGGAGTCACATTACGTGCGAAGGTGGAGATAGTACCAAGCAAGGAGGATGAAAATCCTATTAGGACAGACATTTCTTCTAGTACACCAATGAGCCCATTTCCTCATTACCAGCTGTCCATGGCTCTTCTGTTAGGAACTTTGTTCCTAAATCTCCTTTTTCTCACAGGCTAAAGAATGATAAAAAGAGTACCCAGTTTGCAAAAATTTTAGAGGTGTTTAAACAAGTTCAAATAAATAGCCCATTCTTGATGCAATTCAGCAAGTACCCTCATATGCAAAATTTCTCAAAGACTTGGTCACCCTATTGATACTATTTTTTTCCCCATCGCTCAGAATATCATGAAATATGTCATCAAAATGGGCTCAAAAAGATTTATGCACAAAATAACTATTTTGCCCCTAGATGAGCCAAAGACGCGTGGAATGATATAAATACCGAAGAACTTCACCAGAGCTACTTTCAATCACTGAACAAGACCACTAATATGATTTAGAAGATACTTGAGCAGAATTTAGCGGAGTCAAGTGCACATGACAATTTTGCCCCCAGACCAGTAGTTCATCAAGAACAGGCTTCAAGGGCAAACACAATCAACCCGGGATGCCTTCATAGTGTATGAAAGAGTATTAATGTGATCCAAAATTCAATCAGGTTGTGTCCGTAGGCTCAAAGAGAGTTTGAATGTGAAAAGATGATTTTGCCCTTCTAGTTGAACAGGAACTAAGGAACCCTCTAAATCAAGTTAGAACAATTTCACCACCTCAATTTTGATGATGAACCTTAATACAAAGCGAATGAAGTGCCTTGAAGGTCAACTAAATGCACAAAGAACTAACCTAAAGAAATTCAACAAGTTAACATGCAAAAGGACCATTTTGCCCTTGCATAGGCCAGGGCTCGAGAGCACCATTTGCGAGACAATTTCATTAAATCATAAGAACCTTATACTATTGACCAGTACAAAGATACAAGTCCATTCACAGTGATTGGCACAAAATCGAACAACGCCGATAATTTTCTGTTGTTCAAAACGGGGTCTCAAGAGCACGATTTCCAGGCTGACATCTTCAAACTTTGAGAGGCACATACTATTGATCGTTATGATGATATGACTTTAATGGTTGTATCCACGATTCAATCCGAGTTCATTTAAAGTTTCGGGCCATTTTGATTGCTCAAAATAGGGTCTCAGATACGATTTACAAGATGGCATTTTTGGATATTGAGAGACATATGTTATTAATCATCACGGTGATATGAGTCCATCGGCTATATCTATGATCAAATCTGAGTTCGATAACTCAAGAAGGACCATTTTTAAGGGTTGAGGTGGTGTATATGTGATCATCCGGTAATTTGATTTCCAAGTCGGTATGCCCGTAAAATCAAAGATTATAGTCAAATCGATCGTCCCGATCATACGAGTTCATTGACTATATCCGTGCTCAAATCCGAGTTCATTTGGAGGTTCTGGGTAAAAAAATAGAACGTCTAGGCCAATTTTATATAGGATCGCATTTCGTAATTATAAGAACATTCGACATCAGCGTAACGTCAGCCACTGACATCAGCACACGCGTGGGGAGACAACTATTCTCTCTCTCTCCTCACTCTCACGTACCCACACGTGTGGGGCGCACGCACCTGTCGCATGCAGTTGTTGGGGCACGTGTGGATCCCCAACCGCACCTCTCTCTCTCTCTCTCTCTCTCTCTCTCATGCCTTTTTCCTATATATAGTGGTCATGCCTCATTTTTCAAGGGATCTGATTTCATTTTCGGAGTTAATTTTTTTTAGAGGGAGCTTGCTTAGTCTCTAAGGTTTTCCTTTTCTCTTATCTCGTAGAGGAAAAACCCAACTTCCATAGATTGTTGCAGAGGCTTAAAAAAAGCCTTCTCGGAAAAAAAACTCTAAATTTCGGTCTAATTTTTCTTTCGACCATTCTAGACTCCGTAGTCTCGGAACGTTCAAAATTAGAAATAAATTGGATTAGGATTTTAACTAGTATTTAGGGCAAACAATAAGAGGAAATTCTAAACATCTATTTTCAAATTTAGAAAGATCTAAATGTGCTATTACATCAACATAGCTCACGATAACAGGGTTTAAAATCCAGTGTTATAGCTAGTTATGATTTAGCCATTTGCGTGTCTCTCTTATTTTTATGTAATCAGCTAATTCAAATATAAAGATGACAATCTCGTCCGATCCACCCCTTCCCGAACGGATCGGGAATTCGAAAAATGTTTCAGGGATCGGATCGAATTTGGGGAATAGATTTAAAAAAAATTGAGAAATAAGTAGGATGCGGGTCTGTATATGCCCGCCCTTGTTCCTACCCCACCCCACCCCACCCCACCCTGTAATTAAACCTACATTTTGATTAGTTATTATTGTTATTTTTTAATATTTTAGAAGATTTTTGCTTAAGAGTATGCATGTTTATGTATATTCTCTTTTATTATTTTTTTTATGAAAATAAAAGTCATTCCAAATTTTAATAATTTCTAATTTAATTTTTTTAATAATTTGAAATATTAGTTTTTTTTTTTCATTTTTGAATATCCGTTTCCTGTTCGGGAAGGAGGTGGAAGGCAAAACTAATTCCCGTTCGGGGATCGGGATAGGGATGGGAATAAGATATAGATTCAAGGATCGGAGGCGGTGATAACAATATCTACTCTCGATCCGTTCCGTTGCTATCTCTATTCGAATATCAATACAAAGTAGCGCTACAATAGCCGTTTTATTTTAATTTCTGCTGTCTTCTCCTTTTTATTTTCAATGTAAATATTACACCCGGGAAAACCGACGTCCACATCTCTACTCTACACTTCTAGGATCCCTAGTCAATTTTCAGAAATTTTTAGTCCACAATTTTAGAATGTCAGAGCATCGTCTTTCCGAAGTCAAAATTGTGAAAGTCGGTGTCGGCCTATACCGATGTACTTTTCATAATTTTGACTTAAGCGAGATTTTTATAACGAGAATTCTAGGATCCTCACTATATAGATTTTCTCGGACCCAATGCTTATATTCCTAGCATATCGCTCAATTACGTCGACCCCTATCGGAGTTAACTTCTAACTTTTCCATTTCCGTTTCCCATGACTCCTTTATTATTCTATGTCATATTTTCTTTCCCGTCTCACTACAACAGTTACTGTCATCTTTCTTTTCATTTTTTGTAAAATCAATAAAACAAAATGAATTTAAGCATATTTTGTAATTTAGACCGTCAGTGAACTGAGTAGCTATCAGGATATAGGATTGCAGATAAAAATAAATTTAAGCAAATATATGTCCTACTTAAAAATTGAGAAATATGAATGGCCTTTGTATTGTTCATATCTCCCGGTCTTTAGTCCCGATAATCTTAAATGAAAGTATGCCGTGCTGATGACATAGGTAGTCAGCGAAAAAGGAATGAAAATGTGATAACGGCTAACTTGGTTTAGGTCAAGAGAGCATATTGCATTTTCAAGAAAGATTAATATAGTAATTCATTAATAAAACGGGATCGGACTATTGTTAAACTTAAAAGTTTCTATGCTAAGGATTTAAGGTATATGACATCTCAGGAATAGAAACGTGACGTGCAGATGCCAGTTTGCATATTAGGCGTCAGTCAAAATTTAACATACACTCAATTTAGATATTTTGTCACCGGAAGTTGAATTGCGTAAGCCGAGGCATTGTCCTCACACCCCGTTTCACTTTCTATCCAATTGTACGTTTCATCACTAGATGTTTATCACTTTGGCCAAAGATAATAAAATAAAATTAATATGAGAAAATTAAGTACCGCAAGGGTGATGTTGGGTGCCTAACAGTTTTTCAACTCGTAACAGTAAATCCTCAAACCTATTTCTATTTTCGTAGACCAAATTTCTAAAAAAAATTATTTTATAAAACAGAATTGTATTTCAAAGTCAAAATCAAACTGTTTTTCTAAATACATCTTTTTCAGAAGTGGTTTTAGAAGGTGACTTAACACACCTACACTCCATGTCAAGTGGAGACTCCAGTTTTAAATAAATCTCAGCTGTTAAAATTATTTTTATATTTGTCGCATTTCAAAGTTAAGAAATCATTTCATCCCATTCAACAAATTTATTTTTGCGAGGGGGCCAGAAAATTTTCAGGCGCGACAGCTGGTGACTCTGCTGGGGACTTATGGGAAGCAACCTTGGTCACCCAGATATGCATAAATTTTCAAAAACTTGGTCATTCAAAAAAAAAGACAAACTTGCCAAAAAAAATCATCTTGACTGAACAAGTTAGTTTAGTAATCCAATGCAAGTTTCTTGTAAAACACAAGTACCCAGGATGTCCTACCGTCTCATGTCGAATTGGAAAACACCATATTGAGCGAGCTTTGCTTGATTTGGGTGTAAGTGTAAATCTCCTTCCATATTCAGTCTACAAACATTTGGATTTAGGTGAATTGAAATCTACCCCTATTTTCCTCCAATTAGCTGATTGGTCTGTCAAACTTTCAAGGGGTGTCATTGAGGATGTCTTGATTAAAGTTTATCCTTTCTACTTCCTTGTGGACTTTGTCGTCCTTGACATTCAACATGTCCAAAATTCACATGGTCAAATTTCAGTTATCTCGGGGCGACCATTCCTAGCCACGTCCAATGCCCTTGTCAATTGTCGAAATGGGGTGATGAAGATTTCATTTGGAATTCTTATAGCAGAGCTTAATGTCTTTGAAATTAGCAAGGCACCACTAGACCAAGATGACAATGTTAATGAGGTCAATTTGATAAAGTGTCCAGTAGAGAATACTTTTCTCCAGACATATGCCAAGGACCCACTAGAGGCCTGCTGGCCTGTTTTGATTGTGACTTTGATATTGACGAATCTATAAAGCAAGTCAACGCACTTTTAGATTCGGTACTTGTAATGGGTACATCTTCATATATACCAAAGATAGATCCAATTACTCTCTCACCATCATCACCACTTTCATCTATTATAGAGCCTCCACAGCTGGACCTTAAACCTTTGCCCGACACTCTCAAGTATGCATTTTTAGGTCCTTCTGACACTCTACTAGTCATTATAGCTGCAGACCTTGATAATAGTTAGGAAAAGCAATTGCTTGATGTGCTTAATAAAAACAAAGAAGGCATAGGATGGTCCATAGCAGATATCAAAGGAATTAGTCCCCTAGTGGTTATGCATAAAATTCATTCGGAAGATAATACAAAGACAACTCGTGAACCACAAAGGTGACTAACTCCTATGATGTAAGAAATCGTAAGGGAGAAATATTGAAGCTTTAAATGAGAGTATCATTTATCCAATTTCTGATAGTGCATGGGTGAGCCCAAGTGCAAGACATGGCCAAAAAGTCAAGTCTTACGGTGGTGGTCAATGAGGATAATGAGTTAGTTCCCTCTCGTGTCAAAACATGATGGAGGGTTTGTATTAACTACCGTAAGTTAAACTCAATGACAAGGAAGGACCGTTTTTCTCTTCCTTTCATTGATCAGATGTTAGAATGGTTAGCAGGCCATGCATACTGCTGTTTTATGGATGGCTACTTTGGATATAACCGGATTTCCGTGAACCCTACAAACTAGGAGAAAACCACACACCTGTCCCTTTGGTACATTCATCTACCGCCACATGCCCTTTGAACTGTGCAATGCACCTGCTACTTTTCAGCAATGCATGGTTTCCATATTCTCTGATATGGCGGAGAGATTTCTTGAGATATTCACGGACGATTTCTCTGTCTTTGGGTCTTTGTTTGATGAATGTTTGCACCACTTGACCCTTCTGCTTGAAAGATATTTTGAAAAGAATCTAGTCTTGAATTGGGAGAAGTATAATTTCATGGTACAATGAGGAATTGTCCTCGAGCATGTGATTTCCAAAAAAAGAATTCAGGTAGACAAAGCCAAAATCGATTTGATAACGAATCTTCCGCCACCACGAACGGTTAAAGAGATATGTTCCTTTTTGAGCTATGTAGGTTTCTATAGGCATTTTATAAAGAGATACGTTCCTTTCTCTCTCTAGATCTTGCTCCTTATTTGTGATTGTACCCTCTTTGTAACTGTAATTTTGGTATCAAAGCAATGACTCTTCTAGCTTAAACCTCTACTAAAAACTTCTTTTCCAATACTACTTCAAATATTTATATCTTTCTGTATTGAAGTGTATGCTCTGTGATTGCCTGCAAAGGATCCTCCACATCAGAACCTTACTTATTTTAGTTATAAGAATTTTATATCAACGGGCTAACAGTACCTTGAGACTCTTTGGCTTATAAAGAAGCAATATGTCTCGGTTTATCTGCCCTTAACATACAAAATTTAAATAGCTAAAATAGGGTTTAGAGCTTATTTATTTAAGAGATTTGATGTATGAGGAATAGAAGGACCCAGTCTTTTACTTATTTCAAATGAGTCGCCTCTCAACTAGTAGTGCACTCACTTCATCCCGTAAATCATCTAGTCAAAACTCTTCTGCTTCATCTTCTAATCTTGAGTATCTATATGAGTTTGAATATATACCAGATGATAGTAAAGTCCCTCTTACAGATCTTTCTTTTTTAAACCCATATAATGCGTTTGCTAGACCAACTACTTCTGTAAAAAAAACAGTTACTCAATTATTTTCTACTAGAAGGCCTACTTCTGTGAAAGAGTATGTTCAATCTTCTAAATTTGACCAGTGTTTCATCCCAGCTACTAAAGCAGAACAACTCCTTCCCCTGGAGATTCTCGTTGATTTGCCACACACAAATATGGCAACAACAAGGTTTTACACATCTGCACTTTGGTGCAATTTGGCTTGCTATAACCTTCCATGGTCGAAAGGGTCTACCAGTTACTTCCAGGCTTGCTTTAGTAGATACCAGGTTCTTGCAGTATCAACATGCTTGTATTGCTACTGTTCAAACCACTCTAAATGCTAGAACAGTGGTATTTACTTTCTACCTAAATTTCAACATGCATTTAGCAGATCCTCATCTGCTCTTTGCTCTGAAGGTACAAGTCCAAATTGGTAGTGCTTCCCAGATTCCTACCACATATGCAGCTACCCTCCACTACCAAATGGCTTACCATCTTCAAAATCATGCATTTGACCTATAATTGCCTTCCTCCACAGATGAAGCTTTGTTTCTAACTGTCAATGCCCCTCATCAAGTCTCTTGTGTTCATGTGCCTCGCCAAATCAGTCGTCCTAAACTTCTCAGGCTTTTACCAGAATCTTGGGTTACGACTTACGAGAAAACCCAACAAAAGCTTACGACTGTTCAGTCCCCTGTGTTTTATACTAAGCCAAATGGTACTGTGGAAATTAGTTTCCCAAAGGAAACATCTTCATCTTTGTCTCATCGCATTATCTTTCCATCAAGTATTTTAACTCATCTGGCCACCCAGTCTATTATTTTCAAAATTCAGAAACATGCCACAAATATTTTGATGCTTGCAACTGTGATGATTGTCTCTTTGAGAATAATAGTGTTTCCTTTTATGAACTCAATCCTACCTTTAAACTGTGTCCAACGAATCATGTTTCTACTTCTTGCAAACCTCCACCCTCTCACCAACCTCCGCCTCCAAAAGGCCCTTCTTCCCAACGAAGTCACTGTTTTATGTTCTCTTCCTCATCTTCTTGGACTGAAGAAGACTTTTCCCCTCTAGAATTCCATAACCCACAAGAAAAAATCACTCACCGTCATAAATTTTCAGATTCCTCTACTATTCTTCCAGATGGAAACACAAAAAGAGTTTCTGCTGCTGAAGCTGCATAAATTGGCAGGCTACAAATTCTTTGGTACAAAATAAAATACTTCAGCGAATTGCTCATTCCCAACAAACTCTTAAAGCCACGGTTCATAGCAAGCTCACTTCTTTGGAGCTTTTGATCCATGATTTACAACAAAAGATTCAATCTGTTCACCATGAGTTGCTCGAGATGGCATACGCAACTCAGACTTTCTCAGCTGCTTTTCATCAAAAGGATGCTAAAATGAAATATCTAAAAGTTTAATTGCAATTCCTTCAAGTTCAGCAAAGTTCATAGTCATCATTTGACTTGTTCTCTCCTCAGCAATATCTTCCAACATATCCTTCTCTGTCTCAGCCTTTGCCTTTCTCCTCTGAGCGAAGTGAACCCTGTTTGGGTTTGTTTGACAATTCTTCTGTATTTTTACCTGCTCCTCCACCACTTAAAAAACCTTCTCCGCCACGATTGCTATATCCACAGCCTCAGAAGAGACCAACCTGTTCTTTACCAAGTTCTAGTTCTCTCCCTACTTCTTCTTCTTCATCAGCCACCACTGATCTTAAACACAAATCAACACAATTAATGATTCAAGCAACACCATCTCCTTCACCCAAACCTTCAACGAATCCAATCTCTACCATGCTCCAAACTCTTGCTTCTATGCTTGAAAAGCCAACTCCTATGACAAGTTCTGACACAGACTCTATAGACTCTTTGGATTTCCCCCAAGTCTATATGGTGAACCAAGAAAATCCAACAACAGAAGAAAATGTCGAAGATCCTATTGTTGAGGAAATAGATGAACTTGAACCAGAAATCCCTCCTTCTCACTATACTTCTACCTTTAGTTCAATCCCTTCTTCCAATACCTATACCCAGGGATTCCAAGATTTCTCTTTTGATAATGTGCCTCCTTCAAAATGGTTGGATAAGCTCTATGAAATCCATGCCTGGTGCACAGCTGCAATGCTAGCTCCAAATGCCACACTCAATGCTGTCATCACCAAATGTACAACAAAAGTTCTCGGCCGACTTCGACAATGGTATATTGCTCTTGGGGAATACAGGCAGTTACAACTCAAGCAAGTGTCAAGCCTTAATCAGTTCATTGACGTCTTGCATACTGAATTTCTTGGTGAACATACACATCATCAAACATTTGTTCGTGAAAAATATCTCAGTATGAAATGTTGTTCCTTCAAATGGAAAGATCTAGAACTTCATTATGACCACATATCTCAGCGTTTTTATCTTCTGAATGGAATGGATGATGTCAATTTGAAACAAGCTTTTTTGAATTCTCTTCCTGAGCCATTGGGAAATGAAACTTCCCATCTCCTTCAAACAAAAGGAATGGCCTTGAATGCTACCTCTCTTGGAAACATTTATCAAAATATTTTGCCTGCCTTAGAAAAATTGTGTAATCATCAAAAATTCCTTCGAGCCCTCGAAGAGCAAGAAAAACTTCTTCGCAAAGCATGTGACCGTTCAGATTTGTCTATCAAATGCAAAGACAAGACGAAATGCACTTGATGAATCCACTTCTAAATCAGACTATTCTTCTGAGTATGATAAAGCCGATCATTTTCCTTAGAAGATGGATGGCAAGTGCATTTCGTCTTATCTTTACATTTGATAGACAAATCTGGACGGTCACATGCTTTGCCAAGAAATTTTCTTTGCTCTTCGAGGGCTTGAAGGAATTTTTGATGATTACACAATTTTTCCAAGGCAAGCAAAACATTTTGATAAATGTTTCCAAGAGAGGTAGCATTCAAGGTCATTCCTTTTGTTTGAAGGAGACAAAAAGTTTCATTCCCCAAGGGCTCAGGAAGAGAATTCAAAAAAACTTGTTTCAAATTGACATCGTCCATTCCATTCAGAAGATAAAAACGTTGAGACATGCGATCATAAAGAAGGAGCAGGATCTATAGACTCTTTGGATTTCCCCCATTTGTCTTCAGTAATTCTTGCCTCCAAGAATTTGACACCTTAAAATGTACATTGAATTTTGCACCAGTTATCCAGTCATCTGACTAGCAATTACCATTTGAGATCATTTGTGATGCTTTTGATTATGCAATTGGTGCAATGTTAGGGCAACAAATTGATAAAGTCCCCTATGTGATTTACTATGCCAATAAAACTTTGAATGATGCTCAACTAAACTATTCCACCACAAAAAAGGAGTTATTGGTAGTAGTTTTTGCATTGGATAAGTTTAGACCTTATCTATTAGGGTCTAAGGTCTTAGTCTATTCTGACCATGCTGCATTGAAATATCTTCTGACCAAAAGGGATGGTAAAGCGCGTCTCATCTAATGAATTTTGTTACTACAAGAATTTGACATTGAAATTTGGATCAAAAAGGGTTCCGAAAATGTTGTAGCCGACCACTTGTCTAGGCTCATTGTGGAGCTTATTGAGTCATCACCTATCACTGAGTCATTTCATGATGAGCAATTACTACAAATCTCTTAGTCGCCTTGGTATGCCGATATTGTAAACTATCTCGTTTTTGGCCAAACGCCCACACAATGGTCCAAACAGGACAAGTTTAAGTTCTTGGCTCGAGTCAAATACTTCTATTGGGACGATCCATACTTGTTCAAGTATTTTTCCAATTAGGTTATTCGCAGATGTGTGCCCAAGATTGACCATCTTAGTATCCTCTCTTTCTATCATGACCAACCACGTGGAGGGCATTTTAGTTCCAAAATGACCACTGCAAAATTCTATAGTGTGCTTTGTATTGGCCCTCTATCTTTTGTGATGCACACACCTACTGCACTTCTTGTGAGAGATGCCAAAAATTAAAAATTATAACTCGAAGGAATATGATGCCCCTTCACCCTATTTTGATTATCGAGCTTTTTGATGTTTGGGGTACAGACTTCATGGATCCATTTGCTAATTGTTTTGGAAAATTTTACATTTTGGTGATTGTGGATTATGTGTCCAAATGGGTTGAAACTATAGCTTATAGTACAAATGATCACAAAGTTATGGTTCAATTCTTGAGAGAGCATTTTTGCACATTTTAGTACGCCACATGCCATTATCAGTGATGGTGGATCACACTTTTGCAATAGGCCTTTTGGAAGTCTCATAAAAACCTATGGTGTGATACATAAAGTGTCAATCAGTTACCATCCTCAAACCAATGACCAAGTTGAGATATCAAATCGAGAGATCAAACACATTCTTAAGAAAATAGTTAACCCGAATAGGAAGGATTGGTCTTTGAGGCTTAGTGATGCACTTTGGGCATACCGTACTGCATATAAGACTCCCATTGGTATGTCACTGTACCGCCTCGTGTACGACAAAGCCTGCCACTTACCTATTGAGCTTGAGCATAGAGCCTTTTGGGCTATCAAGCAACTAGATTTTTATCTTGATCAAGCCGGTACTCAAAGAAAGCTCTAACTTGGTGAGTTAAAGGAGATAAGAAATGATGCCTATGATTGTGCGAAATCCTATAAGGAAAGAATGAAAAAGATACATGACCAAAAAATTCTTCGAAAATCTTTTCAACCTGGTCAAAAAGTCCGTCTGCATAACTCTCGTTTGGATCTCTTTTCGGGTAAGTTGCGGCTCGTTGGTCTGGCCCTTTTATAGTTCGTATTGCTTATTCTCATGGAGCCGTTGAAATTGAGAATCTAAAAGATGGTAATATTTTTAAAGTGAATGACCAACGTTTGAAACCATTTTTGGATGTGCCAAGTTTGGAAGTTGATGTTATGTTCTTAGAGGATCCTGTTTATCAAGATTTGTTGTATTTTTTAACCGCTCATGCACATGAAACATCGTCACTTCGAATTATGTGCGCGTAAAATCTTCTAGCAGTTAATTAACTACTCTAGAAGAAGCCTAAACGATATCGCTTGGGTATTCTGTGCTTTTTAATCGGGTGTGTGCACCTCCATTGCGTAATATCACATGTCAAATTCTTATTGGTGGATAAATTAAAGAGTCAACACACCACGGGGTGAAAGATACACTGAAAAAATTTACTGTATGCTCTGACTTGTCTAGACAAATATTAAATTGAATTATTTTTCTTGATTAAGTACTGACTTAATCATCGAAGTGCCCCCACTGCCTATAAGTGGAGGGTCCTCTGATAGATTATTATTTTGCAAGAATTAGATTTTCAAGAAACCCTTGAAATTGGTTACTTACAGATTTGATTGAAGAAAGATGACATTCTTATAGTGATATAGTTAGAGTTACAAATTTCTAAAAAAAATAATACTTATATTTTCATAACAATATGAACAACAAAAATGTTTGGCAAAAAAAATTCCCAATTCAATTAGAATTAAAAGACTCTATTGCCAGAAATATGTGCAAGTTTCTATCATGCCAAGTACTTCTTATAATAGGAATAAACATAAATAAAGTAGTTACACTATTTTTATGACATGCGCCTGCATTATTTCGGACATTATCAAAATTGTAGAAAAACACCCTTATAGCTAGACTTTTGAGGTGTTCAGCAGGGAACAAAATTATCATCATATAAACCAGGATAAGTAATTGACAATCATCGTGCTTATTTTCCCCCTTTCTAATCATGAATTTATCCAAGGTTTTGAATACTGTTTCGGCTTAAATATTAATTTTTCTATTGATATAATACATATCAGTACAGATCATCTATTAAGTACGCTATCAAATTTATTGCAACTATATATATATAGCCAAAAAAAATTAACTTCTTTCTTCACAACTATATATATATATATATATATATATATAGAGAGAGAGAGAGAGAGAGAGAGAGAGAGAGAGAGAGAGAGAGATTCTACTAAAGCATTCCTTATTTTATTAAAATGAGAACCTCTTATTTTTAGATAAAATATTAATGATATAAACCGTTCAATGTGTTTAAAACATGTTTTTAAGAATACTCGAACAAAATCAACTCAAAATATTACTGAGAAAGACTTGATCCAATTAATTTTTTATAAAACAGTTCTTATCAGCATTTATAAAAAACTACTTAGATTAAATCTTTTCCGATATTTTTTTGAGTCAATTTCTTAAAGATATCTTTAAAAATATATTTTAAACGCATTAAACGATTCGAATCATCAAAAATTAATCAGAAAATGAATAAAAATTAATTAGATCAAACCCTTTCCAGTAATATTTTGAGCTAATTTCACGCTAGTATCCTTAAAAACATACTTTAAACACATTGAACAATTCAGATTATTAACATTTGATTCAAAAATAAGAAATTCTCATTTTAACAAAATGAGAGATTCCTCATTAGAAAGAAACTATACACAAACACACTCACTCACTGATACCAGCCGATACTGGCCGGTATTGCTAGTATTAACCAGTACGACCGCCAGTATGCACCAATATTTAAAATGATACAGTATTAAAAGTATCTACTACTATTTTTATGCCAAATTGCTATTTACCAGCCGGCATAGTATTGATAACTAATTCCAAACAAAGCCCTTTCCGACAATGGTTATGTACCAGTAATTGTAACTCTCAAAATCTTTAGGAGACAAATCCCACAAACCACACCCTAAACTTACCTGGTGCACCCGCCCGGGCCTAATTTACCATGGATACAAAAGAAAAAAAACAATTCCTACAGCATAATCATTCATCCTAACCGACGAATCTGTAGAATCAACAGGCATTATGCAACCGTTTACCATCAAATATGAGCAATCTTAGGCCACCTCGAACGCAACTCATAAGAATGTAGTATTAAGATGCGATGTGAAAATTTACAAAAATGTAGTACTCATAATTCGAGTAATATTATTAAAATCCAAGAAAAAGGGCCCATGTATGAACTTTGAGATGTTCAACTAACTTCACCACGGAAGAAGAACCAGAAACTGAAGAATGTGTGTGTAAATAAGATCCGTCTAAGTCTGTTCAACATTAATTTTTACAGCACTAGAAAACACATGGTTTTTCATTCGACTGCTAGAAAGAACTATAAACTTCCTCTATATATCACTTGGCAAAAAAAATATATCACCCGAATCAAAAGATATTGACAGTCAGTAACCAGAAGCACAAGAGATTGCATCCTATACTCTACCTCTGCCCAGCTTCAGCTGAACTGCCTTCGTCTGCCCGACTGCCCAATTTCACAATGTCTTCAACAAGGATCTTACCTTCTGTAGAAAGCAAGTTCACAAAAATCACCACTTGGAAAGACAAGAAAAATCTCACACGAGCATGTGTACCACACCACACTTAAAAAACTGACAAAGATTTACATTGAGATCAGACTTCAAGACAAGCTTTCCAAAAACATCTAAAACCATCAACAAAATAGGCAGGCCATAGAGATGCATAACAGTAACTAACAAATCGTTAGAACTTCGCTGAATCACTGACCTCCGTCTTTGGAAAGGTTGCTGATGAGTTCTTGGACTCCCTCCTTGCCCAAAGTATCCTTCAAGTACATAGCTGCAGCCGCCACCTCCTCAGCGGTTACTTTTCCGTCATGATCCCTGCCCATATAATCTCACTTTTTAACATTTCCGGAAAGATAAGAAGAATATCATAACATGAGGAGTAACCAGCACCAAACCTACATTTGAGTTACTTCCAACACACAAAATCTTAATACAAATGATTCGATAAGTAGGACGGTGAAGTATGTACTATAAGTTTGGACTAATCCGAATACATAAATCACTGCTTGTATACCCATTATGCATGATATACAAGTTCTCGGTCCCAAAAGACAGCAAGAATTCGGAGTTGATGAGTGAGTACTAACCCTGGTCAGGTCCTCCTCTTAACACCATATATAATCACAGCTGAGAAAAGTTCACCATAATGGTAGGAACTTTTAAAAAAGGAACCATGAAGTATAATTTCTAGCGAAGCACAAACCTGTCAAGTAGCCGCCATCGATCACCAATTTTAGCATCCACATCATCAATTTCCTTTTCAAGGTTATGAAGCATAGCATCAACCTAAAAGTAAGAAAAATGGCATAAAAAAGCTAATTAGTCAAATGCTTCAGTGTCTACGACATATGAGCTGGAATATGAAAAAATCAGAAGATAGTTTTACAACAAATGGAAAAACTCACCCTATCAATGAGGGCTGATGAAACCCCATGACCTTCAGTCACGTCAGGATCCTGGTCGCTTTCCTCACGTACTGCTCTGTATGCCTTCATGGCCTCGGCTTCATCAGTACCTTCTTTCCCAGCTATGCTATTGTAGAGTTCTATCTGCAAATACAAGAGCTCTTTAACATGAGTATGTTGTTGTACAAGAGAAGCCATGTAACTTTTCCACAGAAGAAAAAGAAAAAAGTACACAATCTGCACCCTCCCTTCCTCCATGATGCAAGAAGCATTATAAAAAGATGTGCATAAAAAGGAACAAAGAACAGGAATAACAGGCTATCAGGAGTACCCCGAGGTACGACACGCCTTAGAGCAAAAATACAAACCAGCTTTCCAAACTGAAAGGCAATTTTTTTATCAAAATAAATAAATAAACAAGAACGAAAACGAAAACAAAACCCTAGTCAGTTGACAAAAAAGATGCATATACAAGAGATAAAATTGGACATTGTGCCAATAAGAAAGCTACGTGACAGTTAATAAGTTTGATCTCCCAAAGATACCAGAAGTGAGGTATCAAAAAAGCAATCTAACATAACATACGGATCCCATGTTTGATTGGTCAAACTACTATTGAGGGTATAATCACATTGGATGAGTGATCTCACCAGACTACCGGTGATGGAATAACCACAATCACTTCCCAAAAGGTATTATACATCCTATGTCGTGGGATTGGTTGTCTACCGGCTATTAAATCCTTTCACCAACTGTTGCATGCAAAGGCCAGAAATGTCATCCCTCAAATTTGTAGTCCAATCCCATTCCTAATCAGACCAATCAATGTGACAAGGTGGTCACGGGTTCGAATCACCGAAACAGCCTCTCCACTTGCGGGGGTAAGGCTGCATACATACAACCTTCCCAGACCCTGCAGGTGCGGGAGCCTCATACACTTGGTAGCCCTCTTTTCCCTCTGCTTTTCCATCTTTATTTTATGGTGGGACGCTCCTAAGAGAATCTACCAAACAGAAGCATCGAGAAATCTTCGAGCCAATATCCAGAAGAGAGACTGAAATAAATGCTATTTGTCAAGAGTTGCCAAATATATCAATGATTCAGATGTACCTCTTTATTTACTAGCCTCAGGAACTCTTCACGCTCTGTACTAACTGACTGCACAGTTTAGCAGCAAAAAGAAAATTAGTACACAGTGCAAGCCAACAAAGCTTCAGAAAGCTGTACAATAAAAAAGA
The DNA here is from genome assembly GCA_014822125.1 of Arbutus unedo. Taxonomy (NCBI): domain Eukaryota; kingdom Viridiplantae; phylum Streptophyta; class Magnoliopsida; order Ericales; family Ericaceae; genus Arbutus; species Arbutus unedo. Next base: position 9,570 of record JABCMJ010013712.1, on the reverse strand, counting down.
ACTCAACAAAGTCAAATGATAAATCCTTACAGATGCAGAAGCTAAAACAGCCAAAGCACGACTGATTTCGCAAAGTTGCTCATGCTTTTCCATTGTTCTTGCTCTAGCTTGATCTTGTGCTTCCCTCGCTGTTGGAATTGCCATCTCTTTCAAAGCCACGTCCTCTTCACCAACAGCAGATTCCGTCATTCTAGGTTGCTCCTCTTCCTCTTTCTCTTCCTCCTCCTATAATCAAGTAATTTAGGACCACAAAAATATGTCAAAACTGGTACTTCACGAGTGAAGCTCAAGAAAAAAATGAGGCTCTGACTTGAAGCTTCAAGATTTAAACTTTAAAGTAAACAAGCAGTACTTTATGGACAAGGCACAAGATTGCCTTAAGCTCAACCTTCAAGATCAAGCCTTCTCTCCCAATAAAATGCACCTTGACTTTGGGCATAACCTCATTTCCTAATAAACCCATTCTAACCACAGTACTGGAAGCATTAAACAATTTTGACACTTTTTGTTTTGGGGTTCATGTTCCGACAACCGGAACAAAAGTGAAGACATCAGGACTATTACAGAAAATAAGGGAAAACGAAAAACTTCATAGGTAAAATTGTCCTTGCATATTTTCAGAAAAGGTTATTAACCTTGATGAGTTCTTCCTGCATTTCAAGGAACTCCAACTTCCTCCTCCTTTCTGAAACAGAATCTTCAGATGGCAAAGCTGTAACACCAACAGTATCCACGACCTCATCTGGGAGTGAAGACAATGTAGCCCCAACAGCTTCCTCTGGCCTTATCTTTCCAGAAACATGGAAGGCTCTGTTGAGAGTAGAGAAACGGAAAATTAATTGATCCTAGCCCAAATTACAGATAGAAGCAAACTGGTGGGGATTCCAATTGCAGTCACAAAATTGTAAGAACTGAAAAGGCGTTAAAATACCTGGAGAGGATCAAAAGTGATGATGGTACTGAGTGATTGAGAGATAAATCCAACCAATCACGAAGCTACAGAAAGACGTAGATAAACATTAAGCTTATTCATGGTAAGAAGTACATTGTGATAAATGCAACATTCTACCACTTTAAAATTGAGCACTACATCCTGTCTACAGGAAGATTAAAATTCTCAACTACATTCTGAACCTGAAAACTAGTTTATCTACTTTTGCAAATAATATGATGCATGGTAGGAAAACGCAAACACCAATTGCATAAAATACAAGCCACCAACTACCAGTTCATGGCCATCCTTGTAACTTAGTTTTGATTAATGGAATTTGTGAGGAACCAAACCCACCCACCAAACAACTGTGGAGAAAGAAAAAAACAGAAAACGAGAAAGAAATACGTATTCAGGGAAGTTGGAATGCCCGTGGTTGATTGGGCTGGTTCAATCGTACTGCACAACCCCACTTGGTGCAACAATAGGTCATAACAACAGAATTGGGCAAAAAAATAATTACAGAAATTTAACAAAACCACTCAATTAAACGTGAAACTCTACAAAGAAACACCAACTGAATAAAGTCCAAGCCACCGACTACCAGTTCAGGTCCCTGGACATCCTCGGAACTCCGTTTTGAAGTATGGAATTTACCAAACCAACCCATCCAACAAGACAAAAAAGAAGGAAACAATAAAGAAAACAGAAAACAGAAAACGGGGAAGTTGGTATGGCCATATGATTGGATGGGCAGGTTCGATTATACCACAAAACCCCTTGGCGCAACAATAGATAATAACAACACCACTCAATCAAATATGAACTTTCTGCCTTTAAACAGATGTGCAACCCAAATATAATGTCTGCAACATGTAACCAACCATTGAGGTTGGTTTGAGATGCTCAGTGCGCATTTAGTAGTCTATATTATTAGACAAAATTTCACGTGTACACTTCTGTCTAAATACAAATTGGCAAGACCAAACAGAGCAACGCACCAGTTGATCAAATACTGAATGGAGAGATAGAAAAAAACAAAAACGAGAAAGCCAATACCTGTTGGCGCATTTCCTCAACAGAACGCAACCCAAGCATGCCTCGCTCTCTACAGTCTTCACGAAGTTCTGCTTCTGAAAGAGACTCCACGCCGCCCTCAGCTTGAATCAATTTGTCATCATTCTTTATCCTTAATGCAAACAATAAGAACGATAATAAGCTGAGGATATCTAACATTTATCTCAGTCAAGCAACCGTAGGTGGCTTCAAGACACCTGTATGTCGGCAGGTAATTTATTCAATTATCCTTAACAAAGAATATTTTTACCATCATAACAACCAGTAGTCCTCGAAAACAGAAAACACAATAAATATAAGCACCGAAAGCACTGCAAAATAACTAACTAATTAACATGGTAAAGATAAGCTTATGCACAAGAACATAAGAATTTGTGGGAATCAGAGTCCACATGCCTATGTATCTAATCGTTTTTCTGGCCCATCTCCACATCAAGATGAAGGATCAAGCTTCTAGGAAAAGTAATGCAGTTAAAAGAAACTTTACCGTACGAGGCATGACAGCCAAGAAAATAAATGTTGTCTACAATTATCCAGAGAAAAAGCCCACTGCATTGATACTAGCAAACCTGTTAGCTTTTCTTGGGCAACCAGAGACCGAGACCAAAAGATTTTTTGAACTGAGTGTGAAAGTGTGGCCGCTTCTATGAATTGGGCTTATTCTCAAATAAGCTCATGAAAATTTGGGATCAACATAATGCCAAAACATGCTAGCTAGTAAAGATCATCTCAACACCTAGGTCGTAATGTGTGGGTGTTAATATATTGATTTCCCCCAAAACGGAACCACATTTTTTTTCAATTTTAGCAGAAATCAAGAATCTCTAAAACTCATCAATTCAAATAAGAGCAGAAGCAGGTCAAAAAGTTCAAGTCAAGCTAAAAACAGAGCCTTAGCTTTACCAAGCAGGACCTGACACCCGAGTCTTAGTTCTGTCTAACGCGCAACCAGATCTCCAACACCCATAGTTTTTTGTTGGCAAACTACTAAAATATTAGTATGACAGAAAAGATGCAGAAATCAGAATGATATATCTCACCATTGTAATCTTTTTCGAAGCATAAAACGCAAATATGCATCTGTTCCGAAGGGATTGATTCCCATATACTTGCACATGTTCACTAACCGGGGCCTGAGCACAAAAGAATCCAAAAAAAGCAGGAAAAGATATCATGTACTCTGAATCTGTAAGCCTAGCACAATAGAAATTCTTAACCCACTTAAATAACAAGGATGCAGTATAACAGACAACTACAAGCAATGGCAGTAAAATTCAACCTGCTAATATTATCCAGTGTAAGCTCATCATTGAACAACTTAGCAAAGCCCAGAATTTCGTCATTAGATACGCTTGATCCTCTTCTAACCTACATCAATACACCAGGAGACATATCTTGTGATTAACAACAGTAGAGCAAGAAAAAATATACAAGGCACAGACGGTTACAACAGTGACTAACCTTGTTCAAAAATTCATCAAGATCTTCAGCTGTTTTCTTAATTTCTCCACTTCGTGAGTTTTGGACTTCCTTTGACATTTCTTTAACAGTGTCCTGAAGAAATTTTGCATATTCTATTCTCGCTCTTAGCCTCCTTTTCAATGCTTCCTACAAGTTAAGTATTTGACGTAAATGTAATATCAGATTTAAAATATGTGCAACAAGAAAGCCCAAGATATAGGTTACTATGTGTGACGGTTGTGTGCATGCAGAAGGTACATGAAGATAAGTGCACTGCCGAGTACCATACAAATGGACATATGCACAATCCATTTCAGTTAGTGACAGAGTAAGAACAAGTTAAATTCAAGAATACGAATGTTATATCAGGTACAAGACAGGATGGAAGGGTCTATGGACTAAAAGTCTCATGCAAACAGGGTTTCAGCACTAGAACGAAAAAAGAGAACGAGTTTTGACAGAACAAGCCACTAAATGACTTGCAGAATCTGAAGTTTGAGTTTGAAAATATGATTTCACCACAAAATGAAAGACTTACAAATGTGTAATGATTTGCTTCCTAATAGTTTACTAGGGTAGGCTCATATTTTGTCACATCGCATCGGGTTTGATATGTCGAACACATTCCAAATACTGACAACCTCCCTTCAAAGCATAAACAGTATCCAAAGCCGATAACTTAATTCCATCAGATATGATTTAGCACATCTATTACACCTTACGATGATGTATGATACCAATAAGAAAGAATCAAATTTTCTTGATCCCAACGACGGATCTTTTCTTTTTGGTAACGGACTAGATGATTGTCCACTTAAAATGTTATTACACTGACTAATAACTAAAGAGACATGAAGCCAGTAAGCCCAACAGAGCATTGTTGTCTTACCTGAGCTCTAAGATGGTTATCCATAATGTCAAATCCGGAAAAGGGTCACAAAAATTTAATTTTCTAAAAGCAAAAATCGAAATAATTAATTGTGCGCTGATTTTGATAAGCCGAGTGAGGCATGCTGGTTCGGGGATGGATTTCGAGGTGTGTTCCATAAAAGCTATTCCCATTTATTTCCTTACAACAGCGGTGTACTGTTGGCTGAGGTGGCATCTAAATTAATTTGACTTCAAATTTGTCGGATATTCTAGCTTTGAAGACTCAAGTGCTTAAGTTGACCACTTGACCCTAAAAAATAGTAGCTCCAGTAGCTCATTTCATTAGTAGTAGTTCATGTCATGGATGTCTAGTTGTATTTGAGAAGTGGAGATGTGTCTCAGGCTATAAATAGGTGGCTAGGGTCCTTGGTAGTCAGCTTTTATCACGTTGAGAATAGAATAATTAAGAGCATAGCACTTTGATTTCATTTCATCGCATATAGAAATGCAATGAATAAGATAATAAAACTGCTTGCTGCTTCACGTGATGGTTGATGAGATGTGGACCTCCCACCTCGCCAAAAAAACCAAAAACCAAAACAAAACAATGCACCTCTCTCTCCTCTCAAAATCATAAGATTCCCCTTAAAAGAAACTGATATAGAAACCCAAAAACAGAACAAGGAGAATTTCAACATGATCAAACTTATCGCAAAAATATCCTTGCAACTCTCTCCAATGAAATCACCCAATACTTTCACGCAAATTTTTCCATCCCCCAGAACTCGCCTTTTGTGAATACCAAAACATTCGTAATTGAAGAGTGCCACTAGGTGGAAGTGCAGAACAACCCACCTAATCTCCACCAAATGAAGTAAGCTACGCCATATAGCAAAAGGCATTGAACAATGCAATAAAAATGTACCATGCATTCCTCATTGCACGTATGCGACAGAGGAAGTAGATTGCAAGTACATAGATGTCACTGATACATGACGAATAGCAGTTCTAGGAGCCAGTTTCCACATAAGAACTTTAACACTTTAAGAGCCACAACTGCATCCCAAATATTCTTATGTGACCGAAAAGGAAGGCAAATGGAGATCATCAATGAATATCAAAGGATGATATTTACAAGAAAATAGCCCAAAGAATTAAATGACCACTCTTTTATCAACATTAGGTTGCAAGGAAAGATAATCATCAGTTGATGACGACGAAACCAATTATATTGTTCTCAGGACTCAAGATTTCTAAAAAATGTATCACCCACTGAAATCGGCGCCAAATGAGTTAATGACCTTCAAGGGACATCAAGATTGTGAGAACGAACTAACCTATACAAAATAGAATACAAAAGATCAAAGGAACTTTCACTCACTGAACCATGCTCCGAAACCAAAATCAACCCCAATGTCCCACAATTTAAAATAAGGAAAGAAAAAAACAAAATATTGGAAGACAGCTTCTACGAAGATCAACAATTTCCTTTGTTAACCACAAGAGCTGCAACAAATTGACTCGAACCCCATCTTTACTCTTAACATTGAAATGCAATTAAGAATCCGACTCAATAAAAAATCTGTTTAACTACCTTCTGTTTCCCAAATCAAATTCATCTCTCTTTTCTGATAGAAACCACTTCCAAACGTTCAACATGTCATCCTCCTTCAAGTTATCTATTTCTGATTCCGCTAAAAAATAAATTTGCGAATCCATTTCGTAAGAATGGATACAGCAAGGTACTAATTTACCATTGCAAGTTATTAAGTTTCCAGTAGTTCAAAACCTCTTTGCAAGAACAAGAGATAACAGTATGGTTTGTAGGCCAAGGAAGAATCAGACTCCCACTCGACTGGCCAAGAAGAAGGAATTAACTCTTACAACACATTCCATCTAAAGTAATAGAAATCAATGCATGGAGCAAGAGTGTCCAGCCTTGAGAAAAACGTGTATCTTACCGTGTGCACATAAGTACACAAAAAACTTCAACAGTTTTTAATGATCATGCAAAAACGGAAACTTACAATAATTGGTGCTTAACAACAAAAGAAAGGTTGTAATCTTTTTGTTATCCGAATTGTACTATTAGCAATACCTATCGGATGATTCCAACCGAAGTACCAAGCAATCAACTCAAATCTGTAGGGTGAATCATTGAAAGCATGAATCATATTTAAATCATATGATTCGAGACAAATACGATTCCATTCCATACACCACCAACAATCAATTCACTTAATCTCCTCCTTTGCAAAGGGATTAATAAGAAGTTGTCAAGTGACATACTTGAAAAGGTGGTGACCTAGCTATTGTGGGCCCTTAAAAGTGAGCATTGGAATTCGAGACTCCATGAAGTGTAATAAATTTATGTTCACCCATTTGACAATTTTTTCTTTATTTAGTAATTGTCTCAACTTTATGTCTGACTGGCCTTTTTTTGACACTACACTAGTATAGATTCATACTTGTAACTCTTTTCAATATAAAGAATGCAGTATAGAAACATTACAACGTAAGCTAATGAAGTCGCAAATCTTCTCATGTGAACTTATAATACCATATATGACTGCATATTGTGTTATAAATACATCTCAATCTGGTGATTTAAATATTAAACTTTTTACCACACGTACGATGAGCTTAGATTCTTGTTTCCTATAATTAAAAATTGCATGCATTGTCTAAGATCATGGTATATTGGTACTATCAGTAATGTAATATCCTATACAACAAGTTGTTGGAGTAGGCTCGTGACTCTTGTTATAGATGCCAGTCTTTGCACAACATCTCTTCAGTACATTATTTTTTAGCTATATATGCTTACAAAATCTAAGAATGACCAAATCTTTACTACTCACACTTTGATCCAATTTGCAAATCATAAACAGGTAATTTTGATTCATGATTCATTTCTTGATTTGACAACTATGTTGCAATCCGATGAAGGGTTTTGCTCCAAATCCCATTAGGCAAGATCTACAACAGGATAGTTGATTCACTTCCAGAAGTGCAGGTTATTGTAATGTAAATAGCATTATGCAAGACTCCAAGAACAAAATAGAAGGATGTTGGAACCCAGAACCAAAAAAGAGAACTACATAAGAACTGCAGCAAGAACCCAAAAGAAAAACTATATACAGAAGACAGAAAAGAACCCAAATAGTACATAGATTTTAAGTCCCCAAACAATCAGTACCTGTTCTTTCATTTTATCTTGAAATGTTGATGGCAACATATTTGGGAATAACTTCAAGAAAACTGGGAGCAAGAATTCCATGAATGGGATGATGATAAAAACCGCAACGGGAACTAGCCTGAAAATATCAGCTGTGGTTCGGGTCAGCTGTTGCCTCTCCCTCCTGGATAGACTCTTTCCACCAGCAAGTTTAAGCAGCAATCTTGAACTGATCCTAACATCAGCCCAGAGTAGCTTAAAACCGAGCCAATAATGTTGCAATGTTGATTTAAATTCATCCTTCCAGTGAATTAGCTTCTTTGCCCAATCTTCCCTAGAAACAAGAAAAGTGATCAACTAGTGTAAAATATGAAACATGTTTGGCTCTACAAAGGACAAATAAATGACGAATGGGAGAAACTTTTAACCTGCTCATTGAAGCAACAGCTCTCAAAGCTGGACCAATCCCAAGAAGTGTAGCCCAAACTCTTTGTAAAACAGATTTGGCAACTTTTTCAGATTCTTGCAATCGTTTGGCTTTAGCTTTGGCCTTCGCAGTACTCAGACCTTCAACGGCCTGATCACATTCCTCGGGAGATGCTTCCTTTCTCTTTTTAGCAGCCAAGTCTTCATTGTCTTCATCCTCGCTTCCCACATCACGTTGACCAGCCGTGGCTGTAGAAGCATAACGTATTGATTGTGGCATAAACTTCAACGCAGTTGGGGAAACAAATTGTGAACCCCCCTTCACATAACCAGATACCGTAACTCCAAAGGATTTACGCCTAAAGAGTCCCAGTGCCGAAAATTTTAGTGAATCTTCATACGTAGGTAAGATCGTATCCCCTTCCTTCACGCTGCCAATATCTCCAGAAGCATGATTTGCAACAGAGCTCAAACCTTGAGAATCCGCGTACTGACTAGATAGCCCATGTCCTAGGTTTTGGAAACATTGAATTGAGCGGACAGAGACATTCAAATAATCAGAGATAAACGCCCTCTTCCTCAAAATTGCTCGAGAAGCCATGATTAGATTTCCCCGTCTTCACAAATAGACTCAGAGCCACATTTCACAAGCATCAACTTACTTAAGCTAGTCAGAAAAATCATAGTAAGGTTAGTCAAGAACAGTTCAAAACATAAAGAAGGAGCAAGAACAAAAAGAATGTCTGCCATAAGAAACTAGAGTACTATATGCATGTTACATTCTCACAAAACCTATAATAATCTGCAAAACATACCACATCTTGGCAATCAGTAATAGGACGGAAATTCCACAACACAAAAAAAAAAAAAATGATACAATGTATATCCTGTGGCGATAATTGAACAAAAGAAAATTTTAAGCAGTTTGCGATTAATCAACAGAAAGTACTAAAATTCTTGCACGTGTTAAATAGTATTCATCTGGATATAAAAAACACAGAAAAACTAGGTAAGGTTGTCCTCAAGGTTGGAAAGCCTTCAAAATTCTACCCCACTTGTTCAAGAAAATGCAGGAGAAAATTCATATAATACAAAAAAGGCTTACCCAGCACTGCAGCGTGTTGAGTAAGTCGTTAACAAATAAAAAAACCCAATAAAAAATATTGGGCTCATTAACAAAAAGGATCTACAATTCACGTTAATCAAGTTAAGACTTAAGAATCACAACTTGTTCAATCGAAGCAACTGGTATCATATATACAGACAGGGCCCTGAATAGAACCCGAGAAAACCACTGCCTCACGCCCCCCTTCCCAACAAAAAAAAATGCTAACAAGAAAGGCCGCCCAAGTGTATGGTACTCCTGCATATGAGTTAAATTGATTCACTCCTGGAGTGTCGATTGGACATCCTAATACTCCTAGGCATCTAAATTATCCATAAAAAACAGCAAACAGATAGAGAGAGGGATAGAGGGATAGAGCGAGAGAGAGGAGACGACCAAAAAAGCAAACAGACCTGTTCGATTTAAGATTGTGGGCTGGTTCACGATTACAAATTAAAATCCTCGAGAGATGATGAAGGTGATGCGAGAAAGAAATCCAGAGCAGTAATATCGGCAGAAATG
>JABCMJ010013711.1:0-13414 GCA_014822125.1 Arbutus unedo | reverse complement strand
GAAACGGACGGCCGGATGGGCTCACTACACCCCTGTAGTGAGCCCCCTCACTACACCCCTGTAGTGAGCCCCCTCACTACAGGCCCCCCATTCCCTTGTGAGCCGACTGTAAAAAATAATGCACTGTAAATATTGTTTCTGAAAAGCAGTATTTACAAATAACACGAAGTAATTGATTGTAAAGTAGATGAACTATGAATAAACTTGTAGATTACTGAAATTGAAGAACGAAATAGATGGAGGCTAGCGAAAAATATTATTTCCTTAAAGCAAATTTTGTCTCTGTACTGGTGTTTACGGATTTGGACGCATGCCTCCTAATATACTAAGTGGACAATTAAGTTGAGGTCGGGTTTGAACAATTCAAATGTCGGGGTTAGCATTGTGTGGGAGCAAATTTTGCCCCTATGCTGGTTAGCTTGATCGTGTTTATTCGCTGGGAGGAGGGGTATTCGAAGATTTCTTAATTTGGACATTAGGGTTCGCTTTTGAAGCTCAAATCTTTTGATTTCTTACCTCTCTTACACGTGTATGACTTGTGTGTGTGGTGTTGTATGAATTTGTTTGTTGATTTGGAGCTTGGAAAAAATTTGCAAAAAAATCGTGCATGTTCATTGGTGTTTGAGTTAGTATCACTTATTACCGGTAGTAATGTTTGGAGTACTGGTTTCAATAAGAATTTAGCCAGAAAAAAACAGACAGAGAGAGAGAGAGCACGACTAAGTGGTCATGAATTAGATATTTCTATTTACAAGTTACAAATTATTAAGTCTCATATTTTTAAAATAACTTTGGACAAATTAAGGGCTTTAAAGTAGGACAAAAATAACATATTTTTTAGCACAAAATATAATTACCCTCTAAAGCAATGAAAGGAACCCACTTGGATCTGAATGCCTCCGCCATTGTACGGATTTGGAGGAACTGTAGTGAGCATATGGTGTGATTAAAGTGTCGTAGTTTGATATGTCTTGTCATTAAAACTACATCATTCTAATTTATCACGCGAATTGTTATCAAAATGCATGGGATAAAAAACGATTTAGTTTCGCAGAAAAAACCGAAAAACTACGTCGTTTTGCTTGTCCTACATAGGGCTGCACCACAGCCTCTCCAAATTTGGCAATTGTGATTTTTCATTAAATTGTAGAAAGCAGATTTAAAATTTTTAATTTCAAAAATCATTTTTAAAAACTCTATCAGCAGATCTTTAAGATTCAAAGAAAATCCTTAAAAGATAAAAAATGGATAAGGATTTCGTTTCCAAATCAAGTTTTATAGTTTCACGTGAGACCGTTGGTCTGAGATTTGCACGCAAGACGGGCTTAGGACCCATAATATAAAGAAATCAAGGGTAAAATGCACTGATTTCCTCTTAGGTTTCTCACAATTGTAGGGATTTCTTCTGTAATTTTGAAAAATGCACTCATTCCCTTTCTTTTGAAAGTATTGCATTGTTTTTCTATTGTCGTTAATTTTAAGCCGACATAGTTTATTTTACCCAAAAAGTAACTCTTTTACCCTTAATTATATGTAAATAATCTAGAGTCACTGTTGAAATTTTCACTGCGCAATTAATTTCAAAATATTATTTTTAGTCAACAATGAATTTTTAGAATTTTTTCGAGAATAAAATTCAAACAGTATAACGAAAAGGGGTTCAAATGAGTGATATCAATTAGTTTTATTTTTCCAATCAGTTATTGAATAAGAATATTTTTTTTCTTTAACTTTTTTTTGTATTTTTAATTTATTATTATTTTGACTTATTAATCCAAATTCATCATTATTATTTTTAACTTGTGAATTTTTTTATTATTTTTTAAATAAAATAGTTTTTTTTATAAAAGCGGGTCTTAGTAATGTTTAATCTTAATTTTGTTATTATTTTTTTTCCATTCAGTTGTTAAGAAATGATGAAACATAATAGAAAAATTGAATTTTAACATTTTTTTGCTATTCACTTACTAAAAAAGCAGTGAGTTCCACACTTAAAATTTGTCTATTAGGATTTACACCGCAGAAAAATCTTAAAGAAACAAAAAAAATAGAACTAACATTTTATATTCAATTTGACCTAATTTTCTCATTTGTAATTTCTTTTTTTTGTATTTATCGATTTTACCTTGAATTTTTATAAATTATTGGTTTGTCTTAAAGAAAGAAATCTAAAAAGTATAAAATTATGTTTAAAAAGTTCACTAAAAACGAAAAATAAGTTTTAAAAAATTTTGTTTTTTTTTTAAAATTTGGTTCGTATTCTTTTCCCTTTATGAAATTTCTCGTTGAGATGAATCAATAATCTACAAAAGTTAACATGCTAGTTTTGTCTCAATTTTTATATATTCTTAATTTGTGTTAACGAAACAAACTTAAAAAGTATAAAATTATGTCTAAAAATTAAAAAATATTAAAGACAAAAAAATAAGTCAAAATGGACACTTTTTTTAGATTTTTTTATCCATTTTAGACTTTCTTTCAAATTTAGTTCTTATTTTTTTATTTTTTTGAAACATTTAGTAGAGACAATTTCAAATTTATTTTTTCAGTTTATCTTTTTGAAACCTTCAAATACTAGTTATTAAACTTAGATATTGGACAAAATTGGCATAATTAGTCTTAATTAAATTTTTACCCCATCTTCTAGAATCTTGATCTCTTCATTTGTTCAGTTTAAGTCTATAATTTTTTAATTTTTTAATACTTTTGTCGAGACGAATAAAAAATACAAAAACTTATGCAAAAAATCATGAAACAAAATATAATGCCCAACATCTTTAATAAATATTAATGTAATTCAAAAGGAAGAAAAAAATTAAATCTTTTTTAGATTAATTATTTATCTCGATTATAGGAGTTAACAAACATAAAATTACGGACATATATAGCCATGTTTGCATCAAACACTTAGACTCTTATCGAGAGGCTTGCCTAGATGGATAAATAAATACTCAATAAATACTCCCTCCGTTTCGATTCGTTTGTCCAATTTTAACATGTGTGCTTTTAAAAAATTATCTAAATTGAGAGATTAATAATGCTTTAAATAATCATAAAAATATTATCTAATAGAACTAATCGAGATTTATCAAACAAGATTCATATGAAATGTAAAAAGAGTAATAAATTAAAAAGTAAAAATAATTTTTTGAGAATCCAAAATAGTGAAAGTTGACAGACAAACCAGGATGGATGGAATAATTAACTAATGCATTTGTACAAAAAAAAAAATTAACTATACTCAAATAAATTACATACATTTACTTTTTTGGTGAGGTGATAAAATATGCAAAGTGACTTAACACAAAAAATTCCTGCCTTCTTATAGCATGCCCAATGGTGTTTTGGCCATTTTCAAAAAGAAATCTGATGATATTAGCAAAAAGTAACTTATTTTTAATAGATTTGGACAGCAGAAAAAACACTACAATACTTTCAAGAGTAGGGAGGATAGTGTATTTTCTAAGATCACAGGGAAATCCTAGCAATTGTCAGAAACAGGGGCGAGGCAAGGGCTGGGTGCGCACCGGCCTTAAAGCACAGTTTTGGACCCAAAAAAAAAAAATTTGTGTGCTTTGTGCACAATTCGTTAACAAAATTTTATTTTAAAATCTTGAGTTCGTGGTTAATTTTCAAATATTATTTTAAGTCAACGGTGAATTTTTTAAATTTTTTCGGATGAATTTTTTAAATTTTTTCGGAAATAAAATTTAAAAAATACAACCAAAAAGAATTCAAATGAGCGGTGTTTGCCATTTTTTTTAATACGACAAAATAGATTTGTGAATTCTTTCACTCCTTAAAATAGTTTTCTCAAATTATTTACAAGGTGTTAATCTCCCAACATAGGAATTTACCGAACACTATAGATTGGTCTCAACCGATGTGCGGGACCCAATTTAATTTAGCTCCAAAGTAGATTAGACAAACTGTTTTCTCCAACAAATAGTTCTGTGTGGAGTTCTTTAGTCCTGATTTTGTCTCCGCTAGATTACAATTCCAAAATGCTCTATGACCTCTCTGGTACTGTAAAAGTCAAAATCAATTAGTACTTACCGGTCTCTGTCATGATGTTAGAAATAACCATTTTAGCCATAATATCATCCATGGTGTATCGAGATCCGACTCGAATGTCACGTGCTGTGACTGAGACACCTAGACGCCAGATGGAACCACGTAGCATTGGCCAATCTGTCAGATCCTGACTCAACCCAATCCAAACGACGCGTTATTGGGCTGTTGAGGGATGTCTCGTGAGCCATGTTGGACTTGATCCGGCCCATGAAGTTATGGAGTTATTGAGTTGGTCAATGATCCAGTTTCATTCTTGTTTTCAACGTGGCCCAAACTTGATGCCGGTCCCAACATTAAACTGCATAAAATTTGTGAGTTAAAGAATAATTATAGACCATAGATTAAATCATGGTGTATTGTTAGTTATATACTTGCCCTAAAGCAATCTCGATCATACACCAAGTTTCTGGGGCAGTTTTTTGAATCAAATTATGAACCTATGATAATTAACCATATGGGAGTTTGATTGTTGCTTTCTTAAGTCGCATAATCTTCCAGAGTTTGATTAGTTTAATGACGTTGAAAATAAAATTTTCATTTTATTTACTTAAATAAATTAGACCCTCAAATTTCGTGATATTCAGCTTAGTGTGTGGCCATTGCAACAATATGTGTCACTCCTATCCATTTATTTAAACGGTTGTATTTATTTACGCATGATGTGATTAAATAAATTTAGACCCCGTTTACGATCTATAATTAAATAGACTTGACCATTAAAAATATTTTATGGGGTTTGAGCAAAAGGACTGAAGGTGGAGAGAAATAGAGAAGTTAAAAATACAATCAGAAGAGTGAAAAACAGTGTTTTCGAAATACCAAAGAAAATATCAAGCAAATGAAGAACCAATCTCTTTCATAGAAACTTGTATTATCTTTATGGTTCTATATATAACATATGGTAGTAAATTTTATACTCTTTATTGATCCATTTTTTCATAAATGAATAGATAATCTAATAAAAGCCACATGAACAAAGATTAAAACAAAGACTATTAATGATTAAAAAAAATGGAATGCGAAACTTAATTCTCATAATATATTAAAGAAAGATTTTTTTAACATCATATATTATATATTAGTGTAATCATATATACTTAAACCCCAAATGAAATAACGAAATATTAGAATAGTGGACATCGTTTGTTATAATTTAAAATCAAGGAATTGAAAACAAGTCAGCGTGGACACCATAAATCAATCACGCCAAGTTGCAATTTAAATTTTTTCCGAATTTTTCAATTGAGTTGAAATATATGTTTATGTATACTTTGAGATCGAATTTCTCTATACCTCTTGAGATGCAAGTGTGTTTTTTTTCCAACTAAATCAGCCTTGTTATTAGATAGAGAGAGCAGCAAGTTCAGGCCTGGCCCTCTACAAAGCCCATTCAATTTGGGCCTACATTCAATTTGAAAATAAAACATAAAAGCTATGACTCTATAAATATGCACCAATCATATTCAAAATAGCGCGTGTTGTGGCAAATTTAGGAGTAGCCAATAACTTTTCCATTTCCTCTTTTACAACTTGTTTATTTAACCATAATATGACCAACAGATTAGACTATATATTCAAGGAGTCACAAATTTAGCATTTGGTAAAAATTTATATGGTTTAGACAAAAGACTCGTCGAATAGATTATATAATCTCACAAACTGTGAAATATATAATACTATCAGGTTGCGGTATGATATCTGATTACTATTAGCCCGATAGAATTTTAAGCCCAGTTCTTAGAATCTTAAGCCCAGTTCTTTTTTCGGTTAATATGAATAACCTTTATGCTGTAGTAGTAGCCCAATATCCCTTTCCATTTTAGTCAAAGTTGTTGATCCTGATTCAGTAGACCAAGACCGTAAATAAAGGACAAGAAGACACCCCATTCAAATTGTGAGATCTCTCCCCTCACCCTTGATTTTGAATTTGAGAATGTTTTCGGAAAAAGTTTTATGGGACCGTAACACTTCTCTTAGAGTTTGGGCGATATTGTCATCGTCTTCTAAGATATTGTCATTTTTTCTGCTGAAATATGCATTAATAGAATTTGTCTTAACTATACAAAACAAACAATAGCCAGAACAATCATATAACATATTCAAAATTATCAATCAACGATCATATAAAATACACGTGCTCCATTTGCAAGCACCGCAACGCAACAAAATAAATTGGGACATTATAAAGGTGTGATGCAGGGGATCTCCTACTTACTTCTTATACAAAACAATCAATAGCCAAAACAATTAAAATTATCAATCAACAATCATAAAACTTATACTCAAAATTCAAAGGGGGGATTGTTGGAGATAAATTAGATGCAAATGGATTGTCTGCCAGGTTATAAAAACCACACAAAATATAGTAGTCAATCAAAATCAGCAAAATAAATAATTAGAAAGAAAATATTAGAAAAGCCTGTAAAGTAGTCGAGGCACGCGAATAGCGCTTTCTTTCGGAAAAATACACATCCACCTGCACGGGGTTGAATGGTGCTCATTCTCAAGATACAACGACCTTCGAATCTTCTTCTGTACAACGAATTACACTCACGAACCAATTGTTTCCCAACACTCGAGCAGACAAACTTTATAACCACGACAATAAAAATTGGCCTCAAAGAGGTTTTGCAATATAGACTAATATTACAATAATCCCTCATAAGAACTACGGAAAAGGAAAACAATGTACTGCCACAGAGAGTTTTTTCCTTCCTTCCAGAATAATTAGTCATATATTCTACCCCTTAACAGGTAAACTTTATACATATGAAACAAACTATAAGTTGAAATTGGCTATTCGAGGCAGTAAAAGATTTCCTACTTAATGAATATTTAGGCTATAAGAAAGTAACTGTCGTAATTTAAAATGATAGAAATTAATGGGTTGTAATTCTACTTTATCAATGAATTAAATTATAAAAAATAAATTAGTAAAATATTAAATTATTATAACAAGGAGAACTACCGCATTACACTTGCTCCATTAACAAGCACCGCAACAAAATAAACTGAGACATTATAAGGGGGTGATGTAGAGCATCTCCCACTTGCTCCCACGACAAGTATAAAAAAGGAGGAGTAAAAATATTATCTTACACGGTCGATTATGAATGGTAATGAGCAAGCTCCAAATATCAAAATATCATTAATTGTCACCGAACCTACAAATATAAAATTACAAACACAATATCACACAATTAATAAAATTATAATTGGAATTATTGTAAATATGTGACTACTCAAAGTCTAAGAGGAATAAATTCTAAAAATAAGTAGTGGTCAATGGGAGTTCGGGACAGTGAAACTACTCACCACTGATTTCTATGGCTATGGAAGATCCTATATGGGTATATCCTAATTTATTGTACAATTATACTTTTAAGTAAAGGATAAATAGAAACAAGAATTAAATAAGGATTAAAAAATAGTTAGTTGTGCACTCTGTGCACAGATCCAATTCCTAAAGGCTAAAAGGCAAAGGAAATACTGAAATAGCCAAATAAAAATTACAGAGTCAGTTGTCACACACAGCAAAAAGCGTCAGTGGCCGATTCCTCGTCTGTTGATGAAGGCGATCAAGTTGTCTGTCGTCTGGTGACCGGTGGTTGTGATTCTCGTTAGGTCATTGAGTTTAATCGATGACCGTTCTCTGATTCTCTTTGTATTCTATAAGAGAATGGCATGTGGGGTATTATGTACTAAAATATTACATTAATTAAAAAAAAATACATTGGGGGAGACACGTGCCACCTCCCCCCAACAGCTCTGCCCCTGAAAAAAAATAGTTTTAAAGTTTTTGGGATGTCATACGAGTAATTATTCAATGGTCTCGAAGTATCATGTTATGTTTTTATGTAACACTCTCAGTAAATCACGTAGCGATAAATTCTACAGATGAAACTACTAGATTTTACATATGTGATGAGAGAGACTACTAATAATTAGTCCACCCATACCCTTTGCCTTCATATGTTTTATTCATTTAATTAGTTAATTTGGCCCGTGTGGATGGTGGTGTTTACAAAAGATCTTTATTGAAGCATTGTATTATGGGTATCAAGATTCAGTTGACTTCGGATTTTCCAGGATATCATGTGTTGACTCACACGATTCTCTTATCATGTGTTTAGACTCATTCACCCATAAGCTCTAAATATCCACCATTTAAATGTTTTTATATTCAGAACTGTATATTGAAATTCTTAGCATATATTATTTGGGTTCAGTTATTAGTACACAATAAAAGTTGTACCGTTTATCTAAATCCTCTTTAGGAGTAGATAATCTCGAGATTAAAACTTCCTAAAACAGAATGAGCTATATATAAACTTAAGATATTCATAATCAAGAAGCATCGAAGTATTTCTATACCGAAAAATGCATATGGAGATTATTAGCAAATATGGTTTGGATACTTTTTAGATTATGCATTCTCCAGTTCATTTGTCGTACCAAATACATATACAAAATGCAAAAGTGTAAAATTCAAAATCTAAAAATCTCGGGGCCAAACATCCCCATGTTTGTGAGAATGCAAAGGACTTTTGAGAAAATAAAATATTTGAGAAAAATAGAAACTTTGAAAGAATTAAAATTCAATTTCTTGCGCGCTAGAAAGCTTTATGGTATAACTAATTAAATCACAGAGTATTCAAGAAGTGAGCGTAGGCAGCAAGAATATTTGCCACACAAATTATGAAAAATAAATCATGGAAGAAGGGGATCAAACTCTTGAGGTTAAAAAAAAAGGGAGGTGGATATCTTCATGTGTACTTTATTATACAAAATAAAATTCCTATGAAAAAACGTTGATAAAAAACATTGCACAAACAAATAGGGACGGAATAAAATTTCACATTTGGGATTCGAGAAATTCTTTTTTGGAAAAAAAAGGGGTCAAAATATAATTTTTAAAATTTATACGTTGGTCATAATTTTTTTTTGAAATTTTTGCAAACCACCACTCTGCAATCTCCACGTAGCCCTGCATACAAACAACATATTGTCCACGTCTTGAGGATAAATCATAAATGACAATCAATATCACACTTTTATGTAGTGTTTGACATTGTAAATTCTCTCACCTTTTTTTCCAAAGCAATTGGTCCAGACCAAAGATCCTTAGAGAGAGAGGAGAGATGATGGGATAAAATGTACCCATCCAAGTCCAAAAGAATATGCAAAGTAATCCACATGCCAGTCTTTGCAATGAGTGTGATTTTGTTCGCATGCCAAAAAAGTGTATAAATTTTATTCACTCTTTGCGTGGTGCGTAACAGATCTCAATTTAATGATCAGAGTCTATTATTTTACGGAGTCTGGTCTCTTAGCCAATCCAACAAAAAAATCAGTGCAATCACATACCTATAAGGATTGAATACTTATATTAATCACTTACCTTGTCCAATTGATTTGATTTTGTCTAAGAACTGCTCAAAAACTAAAAGAGTACAAACTAAACATATCTGATCATCGAAAGTACGGCTCCTCTTGAGTTCCGCAAAATTAATGGAAATAATATTCATTTGTCTTTTTAGATAAGTGAAAGAAATTGCTCCAATTGTTGGGCATATTTCCCACCAAAGAGATTCTTCTCCTGAATGGTATTGAAATTGGCCTGGGGACTCTTAAGGATCAACATTGTTTCTGGTGAATAATGTTCCATTGATGGTATTGGGGTATCTTATGAAATTGGAACAAGAAAAGGTCCCCATCTCCTATGGTGCCTTATTTACGGGGAAGAAAACAAAATGTACGGATTCCAGGCTACGAATACTCAGTATGAGAATTTGATCATCCTTTTTCCTGTTTACCCCTTTGTGTATTCCTAGAATTGTTGTCTGTGTTCTAAGACGTTCAAACCAGGAGTTTTCTTGTAATAGACCGAAAACTAGTTATGTTTAATGCATTAAGTTACATTCACCAACAACAAAACAGTTTCTTCTTTGTTAGCTTAGTATATGTCTCTTGCTTTTGCATCATTTATTTGTGGAGGGATTTATTTATTACAAAAGATATTGCGACAAAAGAAGCTAAAACAAAACGTAAAAGCAGATCTCATAAATTTTAATATGTGTTCAAATTAATAAATATTACATATGCACGATGTGCAATGTGATATATTAGTTACATGATGTGCAGTTATTTATTTTTGTTACTCAATGATTTTGATTAACCAATATCGCACAAATCCAATCCTAATGAGTTGTCCGAGTTGTAGAGCGGATCAACTGTAAATTCAGACATTTTGTGATCGAAACTCGACAACTTAATAATTCCGGTCACTAAGGGATCTGTCTGTTTTCACTCAGGACTCAGAGACTGAATCGACAATTTAGATCGAGACTTTCTCAAAATTTATTTCGACTTAGTTCTAAATCAACTGAATACCTCGATTATTAAAAAAAAATGTCACACAAATCTATTGTATCCACAACCAAGTGAAGTGTACATTCACATTTTGGTGGTCCCTCCAAGAATATATATCTAGTTTGGAGGCGGAAATGGTGGAATCCATAAAAGCAAGTCCTGCAAGAACTTTCTTGGAAAGTTGTGGTGGTGTTTACTTCTCTTATCTCGAGGAATATTCAACAAAAAATGGATTGAAAGAAGTGAAATGACCTGTTTTTTTTTTATTTGGTTGTTTTTTTAAAAGAAAAATGGTAATTTTCTATCTTTTGTATTTTTTTTTATTATTATTGATTCGTCTAGATAAGAAATTTTAAAAAAATTATAAATAATAAGTTAAATTTTGAAAAAAATCCATAAAAAATTAATAATCCAAAAATAAAAAGTTTTCAAATATATTCTTTGTAACGTAAAAATAATTCCCTAATTCAATCTCCAATATGTTCGTAATCCAACGACTATAAAAAAATTTTGTTGTTGAATGACTGAATTGATAATTTCTTAAATGAAAAAATCGAAGTAGTAATTTTGATCGAGGGTTTGAATTGTTTGATCTCGAATGGACAGTAAAGACTCATATTTGAAATTTGTTTATTTCTTTAGAGTCCGAATACGATATTCGGAGTACTATTTTATCTACGGAGTGGGAGATAAAATTATTTCACATGTCCCTATTCATATTTTATCCCATTTATATCTTCCTTTTATTTACGCAAATACCATTATTAATTACGAAAATATTATTATTAATTACGAGAATATTATTCACCTACTCATATCTAGCTATCGTGACCATTTTCTAAAAATATTTTATAATTATTCATCATTTTATAATAAATTTCACTTTCTACTATATTCTTCCTCTTACTATATCTATCATATTCCTTTTAAAATTTTGACAACTAACACAAAAATGTTAATATTCAAAATAACCATTGCTACACTCACACTGCACTCATCAAAGTTATCAATTTCGTATCGGTAAGCGTATCAATTTTGTTACTGACACGATACGTACCGATACCAGTTTGTACCAACGTATCGTTTCGGATTTGTCGCTAAAATTAATATACATTTTCCAAATAATAGTTTTTAACAAGAAATCATAATAAACATATAAAATAAATCATCATTAATTAAAAATAAATCACTAAATATAAAATATGATGATTTTAGTCTCAATTTATTTTTAATTATTCAGAAAAATATTAATTAAATTTTATTTTTTTAAATACGGACTGGTACGGTACTAGACAGCATTATACAGAATAGACCAAAATAGTACCCCAATGGTTCAGTACCATTACGAAGTCGATACAAAATATACCGACCGATACTAAACAATATGGTACGAGATAAATAACGCGGGTACCCATACCATAATAGGGTTGTGGCTGTTTTGAGTCACACGGAAATCAAGTTTTTCGTACATCAAGAAAAGAAGTAGGAATGAAGTTAGTTAATTTTTTAATATCAGGTGTACCTAGATCAGCATGCACATCTCGACTACAATCTTGCATGTGGGGTAATTCAAAACCGTTGATCTCGACTATGTATTTTGGTCAACTATACTAGCCTCATTTTCTGTGGCGTTGCTCTAGGATATTTTTAAAAATGATTGATTTAAAAATGTCTAAAAATTTTAATTTTTTATACACTTAAATTGAGACAAAAATTATAAATTTTTTTTAAAAGTTATTTGGATATTTGGACATTTTTTATACACCTAATTTTTTATGTTATTTAGATATTGTGCTTGGTGATTTATTTTTAAATTGTAAAATTTAATTTTATATGTCGAATATAATTTTTTATTAAAAAAATATTATTTGAAAAATGTGAATATTTTTTAATTAAATTTAAAACAATAAGTCAAAACACTTCCGTATGTATGTGCTGTACTAATAAAATAAAATAAAAAGTACAATTATCCATTGGAGGTTGATAATTTTAATTTAAGTTTGGAGAGAAGGTGAGCTCAATTTGAAGCCAGAAACATGTTAGCTAGTGAAGAGTCGTCATTTGTTGACCATGCGGCTAATCATTATTTAGATTGAAGCGAGTGGGTGAAGTCTCGGTGAGTCAGTGGTTGGGATTCTTGACTCTGCCCCGCTCTTTTGCTGTGTTCGGTCCCACCATCCAATCCCCATCCCCAATCAGATAATCAGGAGTGTAACGGGTCTAGTTTAAAAAAGAAATTCTAACAAAATTAAAAGTTTTGATTTAAGATTTTTTAAATTAAAATTAGACCGAAATTTTTTACAAAAAATTAAATCGAATCGATCAAGCTAAAAAATAAAACAAACTGCATCGACAGTTTGACTTCTCGATTTGATTTGATTTGTCAGTTTAAGTTTACACTCCTACAGATAATACTATGCTCGAGTTGTCCCAAATATATTAATAATTACTATTTAAATTCACGTCATTTTGGGTACATCTCGATAAATTTTAAAAATATGATTGAACAAATCTTAGTCTTAAAAAGTATTTTTTAATAGTTAAAGTCAAACCTGTCCTCTTATTTGATTTTTCACTATCTCTCCACAAAAATTTGAACAAATTCAGTCAATAAAATTTCTTTGTGAAGTAAAAATGCTCAGAATGAAATTAAAGTGGGATTAGACAAAATTGATCATTTTGTAAGACAATAGCTGTTCTTGTGTTCAGTGTACTTTTTATTAAAATTTTAAATTAATAATTTATCGTAACAAGAGTAATTAGAAAAGTTTACAATTATTGATGAACTTTTAAAATAATTCAGAAAAGAGTTCGGTGTCTTTTACGAATTTTTTTTGCTTTAGTGAATTTTTTTATTTGTTTCTCTTTTTCATGAGTTTACTTTTAAAATTCCATTAGTCAATAAAAAAAAAATTAACTTTCGATATTCATGCACTTATTGCTATTGTCCTCTCCCTGTGAATGGAAG
>JABCMJ010013708.1:0-10148 GCA_014822125.1 Arbutus unedo | reverse complement strand
GTGAATAGTGAATCCTGATGTTTAATGTAAACCTTATGTGATTGGATTGGTTTTGAGTGGGCGGCCTTTTCACTCATTGCCAATTGGTTTTGAGTTGGATGCTTTAACTTTTTGAGTTGAATGCTTTAACATGGTATCGGAGCTAGGATTTTGAAAGCTTTTGGACAACACTCTCTTGGTTGATTGCCGCTTTATTTGTGCATTAAGTGCACCTTATTTCGTTATGCTCCGTGTGTTATGAATGTGTTGTTTATCTCTCCACGTGCGGGCCAGGGCACACAAGTGCAGGAGAGTGTTAAGTTTGTCTCACATTGATTAATAATTAGCTCCAAAAGTAGTATATGAGCCTAGGCGGTCTTTCCTCTCATAGGTGATCGGTTTTGAGTTGAATGGTTTAACAGTAATATTTCGATTTAATGTATGCCTGGAATTAATATCTTGTTTTTCTGTGGGTTGATGTTTTTTACGGCTAGCTTGTTGCAACTATTGCAACTTGTGCGTGATAAGTTAAAGTTAGATTCAGTTACAACCTAGAACCCCACTATACAGTCTGACTCTTCTTCGACATGTGATGTCATTACCAAAGTTAAGATTTAATAACGCGTTTGGGGCCATCTCACTCTACAACTTACAATGGAAGCAAGGGAGCCCACTGGAATCAACTCCAATTTCTTAAAAGTTAGTTTTAGGCCCAAAGCACACTAAGTATGTAGCAATATTAAATGTGATTATATGACCTGCTCCTCCTTTTTTCCTTCTATTCAGGCCTTGGAAAAAGCCAATGTGATGTTGCCAAAAGCATTGTACTCCATTCGGAATAACAGAAACTTTCCCAAACAGTCAAACACATACAAAACTCTCCTCATCAATACGGCCATATGATCTCTAAATTTAAGTGAGTTTAATATCTCCTCTTTTTATTAACTATATTCCCCTTCGATGCACCTCAGTTGTCCATAAGATATCATTTCCACTCGGAGAGTAACCTTCCCTATTCTTGACTGTGACTTTGCTTCTATGTACTGTTCCTAATAGCTTAAGTTTTGGGGATGTGGTTGGCTTATATTTTTTTTTCTTGTAATTTTGTCAATATGATTGATGCTCCTGTGATTAGTAACAAAAGATGCTTTAAATTTCCTTTTTCAACTTCCAATTTCAGGTAAGCTTCATAATCTTGCTAGAGCTGTTGCTGATGAAGAGACAGAAAGAGATCCTACGAAAGGGGAAGACTCATATGCTGATAGAAAACTTCTAAATTATGACAAGGATGGGGTTCTTGGCCTTGGATTGCGAGCTATCAAGCAGGCATCACCCAATTCTGCTGCTGGTGAAAATAGTGTCCAACCTACTGGTTATGATGTAAAAGATTCTGGAAGGAGATTGTTTGGCCCATTGAGTGCCAAGACAACAACATATCTTTCACAGTTTATTCTCCACATTGCTGCTATTGGGGACATAGTTGATGGGACCGATACAACTCATGATTTCAACTATTTTTCCCTTGTGTACGAATGGCCTAAAGATGTAAGTTTATTGTGTGTGAATTGAAGAGCACATTTTGTGCCATTAAAATATGTGATACACTGATACAAGGTCTACTGTTGCCTTCATCGGTGGTAGAGTTTTTTAGGGTGTGTCCTTGCAGCCAAGAGATGATAAGTATTTTAGAAAGGATGTGCTATTTCTAAATAAACATTATGAGATACTTAAGAATGTTGGGAGGTGAGTGGACTTGTAACTGCATAGGGTTATTTGTACAGGAGATGATGTCCAAAAGGACAATACACCCATCCAAAGTGCTGCAAGCAGTATGTATAATTCAGAGAAATTTGTTGGAGATATCCACGAGACCAACAGAAACTCCTGAAAAAGGCTTTACCACTTTAGAAGCTGTAGGGTAATGCCTAATGGAACTTTTGGATAAGCCTAAAAAGTCCTAGGGATAGGTTCATCCCTTTTCACATTGCCAGAAATGATTTGGGTCTCTATTTTCTCTTTGTTTCTTTGTTTGTTTAATTTGCATCTTAGGTTCCCTTACAATGTACTTAATTTTTGTGAATTTTGAACTTTCTAGTTTCTCAAGTTATGTTCTTATGTTAACATTTTTTTTGGGCAAATGCGAAGATAGTACATGTAAATCTGATGAATTAATTTCCTTAGCTCTCTGTCCTCAACCAAGTTATGGAGTTTCCACTTATTCCTTTGCCTCTTTGAAGAATTTCAATTCCAAAGCAGTTTGATCATTTGACCTAAAATATTACAGTTTTAATTACTACTCTTTCTAGAAGATTTCCTGCAGTTTCCCGTTTCTCGGTTAGTATTGTTTTCCTTTTCTTTTATTGTTTCTGTAATTCCTTCCTTTTCACCAGCAATGAAAAGTGTGTTAATACTCATCTTTTGTCACATAGTTTCCATTTTTGGTAGAATTTTTTACAGAAAAAGTTAAGTTTTAATGTATAAACTGAAAAAGGTTACAAATAGGTTGCAGCCCTTTCTCCCTAAATTCCTTAATATTGTCAACTGGTGTCACTGGCAAGGGGATCTATTCGTACGCCCCACAGGGCTCAATGGGATCCTGTAGGAATGAGTGTGAGAAAGAGTCAGAATGTACCTGCATTACATGTATATTATGCTGATATTTTGATGTCACAACTATGCTCATTTAATATCACATGGATTGCAGCTTTTAACTCGTCTGGTGTTTGAACGAGGCAGTACTGATGCAGCTGGAAGGGTGGCTGAAATTATGTTTGCTGATTTTGTCCACGAAGTGATTTCAGCATGTGTCCCTCCAGTCTATCCCCCACGTACTGGACATGG
Organism: Arbutus unedo; assembly: GCA_014822125.1. Taxonomy (NCBI): domain Eukaryota; kingdom Viridiplantae; phylum Streptophyta; class Magnoliopsida; order Ericales; family Ericaceae; genus Arbutus; species Arbutus unedo. The sequence goes on along the minus strand of JABCMJ010013708.1, from coordinate 7,328 downwards.
TTGGGCCTGCATTCCAGTGACTCCTACATCTGCCAAAAGTTTCCCTGAGAGTAAACTCTTCTCCCCTACCTCTAAAGATGCTAAGCCAAATTCCTACAGTCGATCCTCAGCCATACCTGGAATCGCTCTATACCCTCTCCAGCTGGATATAGTGAAGCATCTTGTGAAACTATCCCCTGTGAGGGCTGTCTTAGCATGTGTTTTTGGAAGTGGTATACTCTACCACGGCAATGATTCATCTATTTGTAGTTCCTTCAATGATGGATTGCTGCAGACACCTGATGATGACAGGTGGTTCTATGAATTCGCTCTTGATCAATCCGAGAGGTAAATTTTCAGCACAGATGTGTTGAGAAGTGCAGCATTGCTTCATCTTGAAGGCATGACTGTTGTCTAATTTCCACATCCTACTTGTTAATAGGTTCCCAACCTTGAACCGCTGGATACAAATGCAAACCAATCTTCATCGAGTTTCAGAGGTTGCTGTCACGTCAGAACTTGAGACGGATGGTGGCATTGTTAAAGCTGAGCCAAAAGTGGCCATCAAGAGATACCGCGAACTTGATAGTGATACCGAGTCAGAAGTTGATGATATCACTTGTAGTGTTAACATATCAACAGCTTTGCCAGACCTCCACAGTCCAGTGAATGCAGCTTCTGACCATTGGCATGAGTCCCCCAAATCTGAAGTTCCTGAACTTGATACTAGGGTTTTTCTTTCTTTTGATTGGGAGAATGAAGGCGCTTATGAAAGAGCAGTTGAGAGGTAATATGGTTTCCTTTCGTCTTAACGGTTCTCTATGTCATGCCAGTGGTTCTGTTTTATCTTCTTTTTGTTAGTTCTTTTTTCTTCGAAAAGCTTTGAGTGTTCTTGTTGTATAGTTGTGGATCATGTTTACTTTGTGACCAGAGTCTCTCTTAGGATATCTATATGCACATTAGAATACTTGCATTTGAGCATGAAGAGATAAAGAAGCCATTCCAATTTCTAGAAATTGTAGTCTGACTAAAGGCACAAAAGTACATAAAAAAATTATCAGACAAGGATTTTTTTGATTTAAATCGGTATGAATGAAAAGTAATTATTCTTAAAAGGATCAGAAAGGTGAAATATTATGAAGACCAAAACCGGAGTTAGGAAACTATTAAGAGTTTGTCTCACATTGAGTAATTATTATCTCTAAGACTAGTATATGAGCTTGAGCGACCTCTCCACTCATTGCCAATTGATTTTGAGTTGGATATTTTAACATGGAATCAAAGCTAGAGCTTTGGAGGCTTTTAGACAAAACTCTATTGCTTCATTGCCCCATTATTTGTGCCTTAAGTGCATCTTGTTTCCTCGCAATTCGTGTGTTATGGATCTGTTGTTTACCTCTCCATGTGCGGGTCATGTATCACACGTGGCACATGGCAGGGAGTTTAGAGTTTGTCCCGCATTAATTATTATTATTATCTCCAAAACTAGTTTACTTGTTCCCATTTGATTTTGAGTTGGATGCTTTAACAAAAACATTGGAAAGATAGTGTGATAATGGCTCGAACTTTGTTTCTTAGCGTGCTCTTGGGGAGTTATGTATTTATCAGCACGTCAGAGAATTTCTTGTTGTTTAAGATGATGTTTTTGTTGGAATTGGTCACCTAGAGTCAATTCATAGGGACGACACTTCGTAGCTGGATTTGTCGATGTCACTCTTACTTGATGGTTAGATATTTCATCTGGTTCTCAGGAGGCCTTGAAGGACAAACTGTAGGGAGGCAAAATGGTCAAAGGAATCTTATATGACAGTACTACTTAAGGTAGCAGCCTGCCTTTAAGCTGTGATTTTGAAAACATGACACCCAATAGAACCAAAACAAACAGGAAGTTCATGAAGTTGATGATGAGAAGAGGACGTAAGTAGTAAGGCTAAAAGGTTACAGCCTAGGTTTTGATTGATTGGCTTGCAATCTAGATGTAGCTACAGTAGCTTCTTGCGGTAGGCTAATGCCTTCATGCTTTTGCATCGGAGAAACCTGGTGAATGTTTGAGTCGAATCTAGTAATCTTGCATTTGCCATCTGAATTGGTTTTGCTCTATCTTCATTGGCCGTCAAAACTTTTTTTTTTCCCGTTTTGTTTGTTCTTGGGTATAAGTTCTTCCTTTCAAATTTTTTTTTGTTGTTGTTGTAAATAGGCATACTCTAATAGGTTTTCTCAATCAGATTAATAGATGAAGGAAAGCTGATGGATGCTCTTGCTCTTTCTGATCGCTGTCTGCGTAATGGAGCATCAGACCGGTTACTGCAGCTACTCATTGAATGTGGGGAGGAAAGTAGTTCAGCCGCTGGGCAATCTCAAGGGTATGCTGTTCATAGCACGTGGAGCAATAGTTGGCAGTATTGTCTGCGATTGAAGGATAAACAGTTGGCTGCTAGACTTGCACTCAAGTAAGTAGAAGTATAGATTCCTCCATGAAGTATCTTTCAGTGGTAGCATAGCGGTGTTTACTGTTTTGGTGTCTTCCTTTCTGTATGTTGTACATTCATTAGGGTAAGGAAGGTAACATCTTGCATTCTACAAACAATTGTTTGAAAGGGATTTTATTGGGGATAAAAGATTCATCTGTTGGAAACCTTTTACACCTAATACAGAGTACTGTTTCTCTATATATACTTGTGGGACTGATTATAATAGGTCTTTGCACCTGTGGCCTTTCTTGAAATTGTGTATGTTCTGTTCCAGATATTTGCATAGATGGGAACTGGATGCTGCTCTTGATGTCATAACTATGTGCAGCTGCCACTTGGCTGAAAGTTACCCAGTTAAGAATGAGGTACCTAGTTGTACAATTTGTGATTTTTTGCATGATTGTAGGGTTTGCACTGATGCTGCAATTTCTCGTCTTGATGGTTGTTGCTGAAGAGTGAAGATTGATAGAGCAAGCATTGTTGCTTTTACTTCAGCTGGTTGCATTGTTAGACTCAGTGGTTTTGTTTAATTGCTTCTTCATTGTCTATCAGGTTGTTCAAATGAGACAAGCTCTCCTGAGATACAAACACATTCTTTGTGCAGATGATCATTACAGCAGCTGGCAAGAGGTGACAACTCACTTCCCCTTAATGATGTGATAGGGAAAAAAATTTAAGCAGCACACAAGAACATTTCTTTTGGACCTTATAGTCAAAAGAGAACGGTTTTAGAATCTTATAGTACTCTCTATTGCACTCATGTGATTATCAGGTTGAAGCAGAATGTAAGGAAGATCCCGAGGGTCTTGCCCTTAGGCTAGCTGGAAAAGGAGCTGTTTCTGCTGCTTTGGAAGTGGCCGAAAGTGCAGGATTACCGATAGAGTTGCGGAGAGAATTGCAAGGCCGTCAACTCGTTAAGCTTCTCACTGCAGATCCACTTAATGGCGGAGGTCCGGCAGAAGCCTCACGTTTTCTTTCTTCCCTACGTGACTCTGATGATGCCCTCCCAGTCGCCATGGGTGCAATGCAGCTATTGCCAAACTTGCGGTCAAAGCAACTTCTTGTTAGTAATTGTTTTGATCTATAGTATAAGTTCCATTCTTTCCCTTCTATCTTTAGGAAATGTGGTAAAAGTTATTGCTTAAGAAACATTATCATTCAATCTCTTCTATCTTAAGAAAGACAGAAAGAATTATTGCTTCAAACTCTGTCATTCTGTCCTTGACCCGGCCTTGGGTTTTTCTTGTTTATGAAGGTCCATTTCTTCTTGAAGAGAAGAGATGGTAATTTGTCGGAGGTTGAAGTTTCTCGACTTAACTCGTGGGCCTTAGGACTTCGTGTTTTGTCATCCTTGCCATTGCCATGGCAGCAAAGATGTTCTTCCCTGCATGAGCATCCTCATTTGATCTTGGAGGTTCTGCTGATGAGAAAACAACTGCAATCTGCTTCTCTGGTACCTTTCTTCTTCAGGAAACTTCTTTAGGTATTTGTTCTTAAACTTATATCACTTATCTGGTTATGACAATCTGTCTTTCCAGATTCTTAAAGAATTTCCTTCGTTGAGAGACAATAGGGTCACTCTTACTTATGCTGCCAAAGCTATTGCTGTGAGTATCAGCTCTCCTGCCAGAGAGCCTAGGGTATCAGTTTCAGGTCTAAGAGGAAGGCAGAAATCAAGAATAGGCATGCCTACAAGGTCATCTTTTACCAACAGTCTAAATAACTTGCAAAAAGAGGCTCGCAGAGCTTTTTCTTGGACTCCACGCAATACTGGCGATAAGACTGCTCCAAGGGAGGCTTACAGGAAAAGAAAGAGCTCTGGGTTATCACCATCAGAAAAAGTTGCTTGGGAGGCAATGGCTGGAATTCAAGAGGATAGTGTTTCATTATATCCTTCTGATGGACAGGAACGTTTTCCGCCTGTTTCAATTGCTGAAGAGTGGATGCTTACAGGTGATCCCATTAAGGATGACGCTGTTCGTTTTTCTCATCGATATGAAAGTGCCCCTGACATTATTCTCTTTAAGGTATGATAGTTCTCAGAGCCATAATTTAGTGATTGATATGTTGCACCATGGTTTGCTTCTTTTCTAAGCTACTGCTGCTGCTGCTCTGTGGGTCAGTAGCCTGTGATGCGTGAATCGAAGGTTGACAGTAAAGGGGAATCAATTGTACCAAAGCGAAACAATTGGTCGGTGTTGCTTTGTTGTATTGTCTTCAGTGTGTGGTTGAACTTGCATACGTTGTAATCATGTAAAAATGTTTCGTTGTATGATTACCAGAGGCACGCAGGCAATTTTTTTTCCTTTTGTAATTGGAATGGGGGTGGGGTTTCCATTGCACAGTTCTTGTCGACCTTGGAAGGCCTGGCGCTTCTGTCTTGCAGTGCAACTATTGCTTCTTCATTTTCTACGATGATTGTTCATCTCTGATGTAAAATGCCACTGGAACTTTTTGAAGGGGAAAGGGTTTAGAGATTGTTATCAACATTATCTTTGGAAATCAAAATTGGTTCCAAAGTTAGTATGCATGGTTCTCTTTGCACATATTTTACGCCAGTGGTATCTGACATACCTGCAGTTTCTTGCTAGTCACTTAATTTTGAAATTTGTTTTCACTTGTTGATATTATGTTGCACTTTGCTTTTAATGTGAGAAACATTAGTTTACCATGTTTAAGTGCTACCTGAATGTTTCCCATTATATTTATGCTGAAAACTTGCCTCTTGTGGCTGTAGGCACTGCTCTCTTTGTGCTCTGATGAGTTGACCTCTGCCAAAGGTGCTCTGAATCTGTGCATTAATCAGATGAGAAATGTCTTGAGCTCCCAACAGTTGCCTGAGAATGCATTTATGGAAACAATTGGCCGTGCATATCATGCTACAGAAACATTTGTGCAGGTTGCACTCCGTTCTTCTATTATCTCTTGTTTTTTTTTTTTTGTACATCTGATATCCATTGGTAAACTGTGGGCAAAGGCAAACATTGATCCTTTTTCGACTCAGGTTATTTTGGGGGGATATTGCAATTATACTTCTAGTTCTGTTTTCACAGGGACTTAATTTTGCTAAATCCCAGTTGAGAAAGCTTGCTGGGGGTAGTGACTTGTCAAGTAATTCGGAAAAAGGACGAGATGCTGATGATTCATCCTCTGATGCTGGCAGCTCCAGTGTGGGTAGTCAGTCCACTGATGAGCTGTCTGAGGTTCTATCACAAGCTGATATTTGGCTGGGACGTGCTGAACTGCTGCAGAGCCTCCTGGGATCAGGAATTGCTGCTTCCCTTGATGATATTGCTGACCAAGAGTCATCTGCACATCTTCGTGATCGGTTGATTGTAGATGAACGATACAGCATGGCGGTATATACTTGCAAGAAGTGTAAAGTATGTATCAGAAGCAGACGTTTTAGCACTTAGATGATTTATCTGCCTTCATATTTTCCACAATAATGAGTGCTTATTTGGGCTTATCTCAGATTGATGTATTTCCTGTTTGGAATGCATGGGGGCATGCGTTGATTCGAATGGAGCACTATGCGCAAGCTCGTGTAAAATTTAAGTAAGCTAAATTTATACTCGTTCCTAGATTTTACTGGACAAGGAAGGTCAATCACTAATTGGAAGGTTTCTTATATTTAATTAATCTAGAGTGTACATCACACTTTATCCCCAAAGTATTAGCGACCCCTCAATTCGACTCTTTAGTTTTTTTTCTGCAGAATTTCTTCCCTAAACAATACATGTTTTTCAGTTTAGTCAATGCCTTACTCCGAACTAAATAAGTGACAGGAATGGCCACACTACACAACCTCAAGGGGAATTATGGAATTCAAAATATGTCCCGTAGGCCCCTAATACAAGAGGATTCTCTTTTGCATCATACACGGTTGTCTTCCCTCGTTTTCTTCTCTGTTAGAACGGAGTTTATTGACACACCACCACTGAACTGCCTTCCAGTCTGTCCTTCTCTGCCACTATCACCACCCTTAGACAGCCCCCCCTTCCATCCATCTTGTTCTACTCCATGCCACTATGTAAATAAATCATCACAATTACAATACTAGGCTCATCACCTAGCCAAATCATCATAATAACTTAAAAGTGAGACAAATCATCATAATAACATTTAACAGAGATGAGGAAAAAACAGAACAAAATTAGAAAAATGAATCTACCCAAAGGCATAACAAGGTTGAATGACCTATATTCTTCTTTCGCCTACGGACCCCACCCCATTTCCACCTGTTGGCACCCATCTCCCCATTCACTGCCACAAATCTGGGCTATCCCATGGAAATATAAAGAAATGTTGCTTGCTATGATTGGTTGACTGGGTTTTAGGTTTATAATTTTAGAAACATGTATATTAAGAGGTTGAATTTTCTTTTCTTGTTTTTTTTTTTTTGGGGGGGGGGGGGGGGGGGGGGGGGAGAGAACAGTGTTATGGAGCAGTAGGTTCTTGTTTGCTGGAGGGAGGGAAGTGGGAAAAGGAGGGGAATGTTCGCAGTGAAGCGGGTGTATGCAGAGGGAGGAAATGGTGGCCAGTCAAGGGGAAGAGTAGGAAGGGGAGTGGTGGTGGCAGTAACGGGGTGGGGAAGAATGGGAAGGGCAGCACGCAGCGCTTCTCTGCATTCACCGCAGCCCATTGCCAGCTACCGTTCACATGCTGGTCGCTTTTTTCTGATGCCTCGCTGTTCTCTATAGGCCTTATCTTTTCCCCGTGAAACTGAACACATGCTCTCCACAGTTGTGGGTGGGCAGGAGAGGGTGAGAGAGATTGGAGAAAAGGGAATCAGAGAGGGAGGGAGAAAGATGGGATAGAGAAAGAGGTTATCAGTGATTGGGGGGACAGAGGGAATTTGAGGGGAGAGGGATTTTT
>JABCMJ010013703.1:0-31488 GCA_014822125.1 Arbutus unedo | reverse complement strand
TGGTGTAAAACATTGGTGTAAGTGTAGTGTTGTTCATTTTAATTCTGTGGGTGGTTGCTTGTCGTTGTAAAGTAGTCTCTAGAGTCATCCCCAGGATTAGACCGCTTGGGTGGGCCTTTTATCAAAGATTCGATGAAACGGTCCAAACTACATCAATGGATGAATCCTCGTGGTCGACTAAATAGTATTGGACACTGAACATATGCATTGACTAGTTTTTATTTTTGGGCCGGACAATAGGTGAAGATCATAAGAATCAGGGCATAGAAAAAAAAAAAAAAAAACCTATGTGCCTTAATCGAAAACTCCAATAATTAAAGACCTTCTCGGAGAAAAGTCCTGCACAAAAATAAATTTTTCGTTCCTTATTTGTCTCGAAGACAAATTGAAAAAAATAAAAATATAGACCAAAATTAAAAAAATTAAATAAGACAATGCTAATGTATTTTTCGTATTTTTTTCACCTTTATTCAATTTTTTGAAAGTTTTTATTATAATTTTTATTTTTTAAATTTCTTACATCAAGAAGAATAATTAATCCAAAACAATTGCTGCGAATATTATAAAATGTCATAAAAAAGATAATGTCGATAATATTAAAAAAAATTAAAGGGCAATGTTTTTCACTGAGGTAGATTTGTACAGTTTAGCAAACAAGGTATTTCACAATGAATCGGAAAAGGCATTAGCATCATGGCTCATTTAATTGTCATCCCAAGTATAATCAAATTGGTGCATTGTCACAATAGGAACACAAGCGCGGGAAAATGGAGAAATTCGCACATTCATCCAATCTGTCATTTTGACCCTAAACAAAAAAATACGATACCATGACTAGTATGGGTACAGTAACATGGGAAAACTTAAGATACAGATGTGCATGAGGGCAGCTGCCGAGCACGGTGTAGAAGAGCTCATAAACCTAGTCCACACGACTCAAAAGTAAGTGATAGGTAGTATTTAAACTCGAAGACTCTGTTCTGTTACCGTATCGGAAGCTTACGGGTGAAGAATTCCTCTCATTGAAACTGAATAAATGGGGGAAATACCATAAAAATAACAACAGAAACGAAATATAACTCTACCCTATTCAAAGTTCACAACTTGACCATCAAAAACAAGGAGCAGTCCTGTCATCACAAGGGTCAAGGAAAAACTAGCAAAGGTCATCAAAAGTGTCACCAAGGCAAAATGCAGTCTGTAAAAGTATACTACCAATGACCATCCAATCCAGTAACTCTCCCTCACTTCAGAAACCAAAGTCAAAATTCGTGCAGATATGTAATGTGTTTGAAGGGAAGTGACCGATAGCATTGCCTCAGCACAAGATGACGAATACATGGAAATTATTCTTCAAAGGCTAGACTCCAATTTTCTTAAGGCTAGTTATTCTATTTTTACATGATTCATCCTATCATTACAAATCGCAATGAATTGCTAAAGCATCTCCAACCCATAAACAAAAACCCAAACATACATCTTATGCACCCAATGGTCGATACGAACTGAAACCGGGAATAAACCACCATTCAGGGTGTGTACCTCTGTGGTGCAGATGTGCTGCTAGATGGGACTCTAAAACAATGAAGTAAAGAAGTTAGTGATAAATAAATTGGGCACAACAACAACAAAACCTGCTTCTTTTTCTTCTTCTTCCCATGAATTTAAAAGAATAAATGAGTGTAACGACATAGATAACCAAGGTATGTCTACAACAATGGAATACATTGGATGGGATGTTCATCACCAACAAATAAAGGCATCTTCTACTCAACAGACCTCTTTCATGGGATCCACTGAAGCCTGTGAATCCTAAACTCCCAACTCATCATCATAACATGGTTAATTAATGCAGGAGGAGGGAACTAGCATCTCAACGATTAAGATAAGAAGGTTAGCTCAAGAGATGAGGCATAAATTTTTATCGAATTCCGTATACCCTACATCAACAAGGCAAAGGCCATCGGGTGGTGCTGGTGGAGCAGTTGCACGCCTGCACGTGGCATCCATTAGCCTTATCAATGCATCCTCTTCTGCACCAGCTGCTGCCTCCCTTATCGCTGTTGCAACAAGAACTCGAACCATCCTCCTTAAAAAGCGGTTACCTACCAACTCAACACACATCGCCTTTGTGTATCCTCCATCCAAACCAGGACATGGTAACCTGGCCTCACAAGCACGGGCATGGTAGAGGAAACACTCAGTCGGTGGACCAATGTTTCTAGAAGCTTTCGTATCTCGTGCAAATACCTTGTACGATAACAACTTCCCTTCTAGTTGATGCAAAAGTTGGTTCACCTTGCTTATTGTAAACCTCACTGGTTTCTTCTCGCATTGAAGCCCATTCACGTCATCTTTATGAAACTCTTCACTTGTTTCCTCGGCTATCTGTGTAGAAAAATCATATTTTTGATTGCCTTGATATTTTTCGGAATTCGTATACTCTGCATCCTCCTCTCCACCATATAAAGGGAAAATATACAAATAGTGCCTCCATTTGGCACAGAAATTAGGATGAAATACTCGTGACATCTCAGCAACAGATACAACTCTTAACTTTCCTGGTGCTGCTTCATTAATGGCAATCACAATATCTTGGGGTTTAATATCTTTTCTCCAAGTATAGAAAGAACAAACTTGTTGAATAGCTGTCACTCCTTTGTCAGTGCGCCCAGCAACAAGAGCTGTCCCTTCTATTGGTGAACCCCTGTCCTTCAACTGTTGAGTTTTCTTATCATCTAAAAATCTTCCAATAGACGTCTCAACTAAACCTTGGACAGTGTTCAAGCCAGGCTGCTTCTGCCACCCATCAAAGGATCCACCATGGTATGAAAGAACTATTTTGAATGTCACTCTAGCCCACCTTCCAGTTCTGTCTTCAGTTGGAACACTAGTAGATTCAGACTCTAGATCACCACCATGACAAATAGAATGCATTTCAGTTCCAAACAATGTTGACAATGACATGCGACCGATAACGATACTTGAAAAGAAATCATGAACTGGTTGCCATGGCCTAGCATACATGAACTCATAAGATTCCCTAGCAGTCCACCTAGAGTGCTTGCAAGCATCGGTGTGGTTGTAATGTAAATAAGCCTTCTTTTGTGTCTGGTTTTCCATCATAAACCTTACAATCTGTTCTGCCCTTGGGTACTTTATCATTCCCTTTGTGCTTCTGCTCGGCGGTAATCTGGTAATATTGCCAAAGATATCTGTTGGAGAGAGCCAACAACGTGCTTCTTCAACTTTATTGCACAGCCATCAAAACTTAAACCTAGATTTTGACCCGAAAACAGATGTTAAACATGGAGTAAAATACTATGATTTCACATAACTACCTGTTCTTGAGTCTTGACAAGAAGTATCATGAATAACTACTACTCTACTCACCATGCAACTGTACCGACCACGTCTCATATTTACCATGCTTCTCTATATACTTCGATGAGTTGTCTTAAAGCCTGCAAGTCTTCTTTAGACAGAAGCACACTAAAACTATCGTTGATATTATCCCTTTCATAATCTGCCATTCTTCCCAACATCCCCTAGCCTCCTTTCTGGTATTATTATTATTATTTTGTTTTATTTGTTGGTGTCTCGCTTATTTATCTACATGCTCCTGACACACACATGATGTGAAAAAGTTTCAAGACTATTCATGGCGGGGAAAAGTGACTTGACTGCTTCAAAGAACAATAGAACACAGAGATTAAGAAGCTGAAATCTTTTCCATTACCTCATATAATAATGCCCTTGTCAGATTTTTATGCTGATGTACTTCAGGGTTCTTGATCATAGAGTGTATTGCTGTTCATTTCATGCATTATAAAGAAAGTCCCTCTCCTTACGGTTTCTTGTAAGTTCTAAGCAACTTGCGAGTAGTTTCTTATTCTGCACATGTTAAAAACACGTCAATACATCAAAGCGTGTAAAGTCATGAGTTATTGACTCATCGTTGAATTGTTAAATGTAGGTCAGGACTCACACGTCACTAACTTCTTGTGGATTACTTGGGTAGCTATATTTCTGCCAGTTGTCACCTTGTCATTTATAGTTTCCTATTCCTACGTATTTCCCCTAGTAAGTAACCTCCTTACTGCTAAAATACAGGGATGGGATCACTCATGCAGAGGGCAAAATTGTAGCATTCTTTTGCTACTTCCTGGGGCCTAGTTCATGAGCTTGCTTGTTTGATTTGCATTACTCGGTAAATTGATTCTGCTGATCTGAGTATTAGGTGTTGAAACCATCTAAAAGACTATATCAATGCAGGATACATTACTGCTTCTAGTGATTGTGCTCCAATCATCAGTGTTGATAGTACAAGTGATACGTATTAATTCCATAACATTTCCCTGCATTAAGATGTAAGTTACACGGATATGCAACTTGCAAAATTTTAAGTGTCTGGCTAATGATCCAAGGGTTCACAAGCACTAGGAAACAGCTAGATCTGAACGTTTTTCGCATTCTTACTTTACTTTCAAAAGTAAAATGATATATATAGAGTAGTATACAATATTTCATGAATAAGAAAGAAATTTTATTGCACATTTATACACTAGATTTGAATATTTATACTTGGTGCATATACAAGAAGACACGTGAGAGACAAATCTTATACCCTTAATCATGTGTCTGAGTGACGGCTGCGTCATAACTTTGGGGCTCATGCAATAAAGATGACCGTCAACCAAATCCATCCTAAACAACCCTTCTTGCAGAATTTGTTCAGTTTATACAACCCTGATTGCACCAAATCAACCAATTCAAATAGGGTTTGCCTCGTAATCTTCTTCTTTCTAACTGACTTCACTAAATCCAATAAGGTTTTGTTGTTGTGTGTTTTTTGAATTGCCAACAAGATACAGCCTGAGAATTTACCACCGCGTGACAGAGGTCCGAAGCATGGTTCATGGTCGCACTCAACGGTGATGCATTTTATACAGGGGGTTCAATGGCTATCGATTTGGAGAACTTGCAAAGTCCTCGTCTGATGAGGATTAAACCCTTAATACTCTTTAACACTAAACCTATTTTCACATTTTTGTTGCTACAGATGATCATCTAAGCAATTGATCAACCAGTTAAAACCCTATCGGTGGATGTATAAAGTAACTACAGATATACATCATACATGAATACATAAATGTGTTTGCGCGTGTAGAGAGAGAGAGAGAGAGAGAGAGAGAGAGATGAGGAGAGGAATTACTTCATCAGGATTGAAACGATGGAAATTAGAAATCCGAAGAACGGAGAGATGGGGAGGCCGAAACCATCTGTGGGAGAATCGGCACTTAGGGCAGATGGTAGAATGAAACGAGTCAACGACTCGAGCCAGTCAACACTTAAAAATTGCTGGTGTTAATTAAATTAAACTTTTTATTTTGGATAAACAATTAAATTAACTTGATAGCTCTATTTCATATAACCTATAATTTATTTATTAAATTAAATTATTTTTTTATAACTCTAGAGTTCAGACGAACATAAGACTCGACAAATCTTTATTAAGTGTGTCATATTTTGTGGGGATAATCAAATTCAGAACAATAAATTAAATATATCTTGAAATTCTGAAGTCAGGAAAGAAATTCTTCCTAATCAAAATGATGGAAATTCGAGTTGAGATTCACGTTGATGCATGATTCTAGCTTTTAGGTACTAATTTCTTTCACCAGAAATTTGACGAGAGATCCATGAAAAATGGTACATATAACTTGAGTCTGATAACATTTGCACATTTTATTTAACTCAAAGAAAATAAAAGAAAATGAAATGAAATAAAAAGAGTTCAGTTTCTTCTTGTGATGATGACGATGATCAAGAATACTTTCCAGCAATTCCATGGAGAAGAACACAAAGTTCAAGTGGCTTAGACATCATAATCATGTGATCAGATCCTTTTATCTCTTCAATTTCATCCGGTGGATTTTTCTCTATCATCCATTGTTGAAAATCCTTCTTTCCCACCTCGTCTTTCTCAGAAACAATAAAAACCCGCTTCACCCGCTCATATTTGTCTCCGGAGAAAATCAATTCATTCGACATGTTTTCTACGTTGTACAAACGCAGAGGTCTCAACAACATTGTTGCCAGGATCACATCCTACGATAACCAAGGTGATTGACAATATTATCAAGGATTACATCAGGCATAAATTAAAGTAGCTTAGAAGTGTGTTTTGTGATTGAATTGAAGCCTCTTCTCACCTCACTCGGGCTAAGTTGGTACACTTTTTCTGCCAAGTACATTGGCCCAAAAATGAAAGTTGTTGGAGGGCTGTTAGGTCCATCATCATATGTATAACTACTATCCAGTACTGATTCTTGTCTTCTGAAAGACTGATATAAGAAAAGGGGTGAAATTTTAGACCAATGTCCAGGCTTATTTTTCATGAAGTAATGGCACAGTCACTATTTAGGCTTTATTGAAATCTCATCGGCGTGATCCGAAAAGCTATATTTATGTTTATAGAGTCTACGGAACACTACGTACACACTAAAAATAAAGGAAATCAAAACCTTATAGCCAACTCATTTTTCTAAGTCCCACTCACCATTTGTTTTTTTTATAATCAACCTTGTCCGATCAAGTAATTACTTATGTGCGATCAATTTGACTTGTTCATACCTGATCTACTCAATAAACTTTATAAACGTGACGATTCGAATCATGCCAATAAAATTTTGATAAAACCTATCAATGGGAAATACGGATTGTAGTGCCTTGAGATACAAAGGGGATCCCTTGTCAAGAAATAATAAAGCAATGACTGGTTTGTGTGGCCTGTGGGAAATGTTACCTCTTGAAACAAGGTGGAGATGTTGAGGGTTGGACCAGGCATCAAGGCAGTGACAAACACGGCCACTGAAATTTTCTCGGGAAAATTCTCCATGGCTTGAGATATAGCCAACCCACCAAAGCTATGACCCACAAGTATCACTCTTTCATTTGGATGATCTGAAATGGATGCCTTCATGAGCTCATTCAAGGGCTTAAAGTAATCTGAAACCAATGGGATGTCTACCACATGAAGTGGGTTGATCCCAGAAGCTGCTAAGTCCAGAGCCGTCACCGTATGCCCCAATGATTTCAGTAGAGGCACAACCTTGTACCAAGACCATGCGCCGTGGCACGACCCGTGGATCAGCACGAAGTGGTGGTGGTGGTGCATTTTGTTGCCTGATGTTGGTATTGTGACATGGAAAAGAGGCATGATGGCAAGAAACACTATCATTATATGCTTCTTCTCCATCTTTGCTTTCTGTGTTCTGGTTTCTAGTCATAGACAAACAAATGGTTATTGGTCTGAATTTATAAAGGCTGGAGGCGAGAGGGGTTGGACATGAAGATCCTGCTAGTCAGCTCAGTTGGCTTGGGCTTTATGACTTCCAAAAGGAAAGTTACCCATCACAAATTGTTTAAGTTGATTTTTAACTCTACTTTCGCTACCCGTCTCTTAATTTGACACATGAAAAATGACAAATATTTATACTCAGAGAATTAACAATCATTTCAAACATCGGTCGCATCTACAAAATCGATTCTTACACTTTACTCGTCTATCTGTCACTGAAAAAATTATAACATCCTAAAAGTAGGTTCTTACGTGTTACTCACGCGTCTGCTAATGAAAAAGTCAATCAATTATTGTTGCAGGAAAAGGTTTGGAGACCTCATTAGCAGAGAATTAAAAAAAAATCTGCTAGTCAGGTGGTGATCTCACTGATCTAATCTATTGCATCGGCAGCTAATCAAGTTCAAAGTGGCATTTTAACTATATTGGCCTTTTAAATTTTTCTTCTGAATCTGGCTACAGATATAAAATAAGAGCATTCAAACCACAAAAAAAACACTCCATTTGCCTTTAGCACTGGTATAGAGGAGGCCAAACAAGACAAGAAAATTTTTGTGTGGGGTAAAACACATCTGAAAGAGATATATGGGACCAAATAATCAAGGTTCATGCTTACTTTTTCAACCCAATCAGAAGTTAAAGTGGAAGGACTCAAATTTTCGAAATTTAATAAAAGAATTTTTTTTTATTTTCAATTTTAGTAATTGGTTAATGGCACAATTTAATCAATTCAATTGAAATTTGATCTTAAATAATTAGGTTAGACATATATTGTGTGCACATGTTGGATCCATGCCCAACCCAATTGAATAGGTCAAACCTAAAACATATTGAGTCTTTTTGTTTTGGATTTTGACCCTTTTGGCCCAATTACTTGAGTCGAATATGCATTTTTTTTTACTTCACTTAATCTGGCCCAAACCATCTCAGCCATGTTTTTTGGTGACACACTTATCACACATAATAATTTTTCCTTTATCATCATCCTCACATGACAAATTTTTCCTATCACGCCAAAATCTACAGAAAAATCTTCCTTTGACTCTGAAAAACCTCTTCCTTCTCAATGGAGTCTCACCTTGGCCCTCATTCAACCCTTAAACCATCCCTCACCCATGGTTTGCTTCAAATCCACCTTCATCCCCCACATGGTTGTTGCAACATCTCATTCTCTTCGCAAATGGCAGTCATGACTCACCTTCAACCTCACGTGGCTGCTAAGAAAATTGGGATTTTGTACCCAATCTTACATTCCACCCTTCCCTATATAAATCCCACCTACTTTTCTCATCCTTCTCACGTTTTCATTAGTAGTATTTTGAGAAGAGAGAGTGAGAGCTTGTAGTTTCAGTTTCAATTTCAGTTTCAGTTCAATCTAGAGAAAGAGAGAGAGAGAGAGAGAGGGAGGTCCATTAATGGAGCCCTAACCCTCAAATTCAGAGATCATTCACTTCAATCTGAGTTCAATCAAGTTCTTATAAGGTAAATAAATCTTCTCCATTCCTTAATTTGTGTTCTAGACCATTGATTCAAGTTTCACGAAGCTCCATTGATGACAAATTCAATTGAAATTTTCGAAGAAGAAATCCAACTAACCGGTAAGACTTCGCTACTGGTTGCTTATTGGTCGACCATCCTAATTGGTCACTCTAACCAATCATTCTTATATTCTATTGAGCTTTAGTGTTTTATCCTGATCAGTCGCTCTTAGTCCCTGACTGGTCAAACTTTGCTACTAGTTTATAATTGTTGACTGACCTGACTAGTACCTCTATTCAGTCATCCTTTTTGTTTTGACAGGACGAACTGTCTCTCCTGACCGATCACTCTAGACTCTTGACCAATCAAATTTTGCTACTAGATCATGATAATAGAACATTCTGACTTGTCACCCCTTAGTCGTTGACCATACTGACAGGCCATATCTTGTCACTGTGAAAATGTCAACCCATCCTAACCAGTCACCAATTGACCATTGACTTTTTCTCCCGTCACTCATATTATCCTGACCAGTCACCTTTTGAAACTGTCCAAGATTTCTTCTTAACATAAAATATGAATTTTAAACCCCTCAACCTAGATACCATGTCTATTCAAGTGTGAATAAAAAACTGAAGCCCATTCACAAAAGTATTTTTCATGAAAGCTTGCGTCTCAAACAAAAATTACATTAACTTTTAATGTATCGTTTAATAACTGTCAGAGTAAAATAGTAACACAATATTATCGAGTAACTATATCACCTCTTCCTTTCCCACTTCTTCCCAACTAACTACCTATTTCACTTTAGCTTCTTTACCACCTATTCATTTGCCTCAATTTTTGCTCCTAAACTATTCCCCATTTGCCTTCGGTCCTTGACATGACAACTCAAGACTTGATGTACTGACAACTCAACACTCAAGAGGGAACAATGTCCACTCAAGAGGTAGTGATAAATCCGATTCGTTTTAATTTATTTCTCTTTTCTTCTTTACGTACAAAAGATATAAAATAAATTATACGTTATTTTCATATACTGTAGATGCTCGACGTGCACATACATGACATGTGTGCATTAATGAAATTCTCGCTAATCAAGATGATAGATATTTGAGATGAGATTCACACTCACCACATGGTGCAGGATTCTAATTTTTAGCTATTATTTTATTATCGTGTGTATTTGAATTATTCTACTCTTAATTTTTAATATTGTGTATCCATTGGTTCAATATTTTTAATACCTGGAGTCCTCTAACTATAAATAAAATATTTATGTAAACCAAATTAGCCTTTTTTTTACTCCCCTACCACCTCAGCCACCACTACATCTACTCCAATTTTTTGTCAATGAAACTCTGGCCCAATATCCCAACACATCTAAAGTTTGAAATTGCAAGAAAAAATCTAAGCAAGTTCAGAAGTTCAACTTCCTTCATTTAGACTTTCTATCAAAGGAGAAGTATAGGAACACAGATGTTCCGGATACATCTGAATATAGATGTGTCCAAAACCGTTAAATACACGTAGAATCCACAAATTATTGAGGATTCCAGGTACATCTAATGGTCTGTGTTCAGATGTGCTTGAAACATCTGTGATTTTAGCATTACTCTTTACCAAATGAGTCCGGTAACATTTGGCAATTTATTTGACAAAAAATAAAATAAATGAAAAGAAAAAGAGTTGAGTTTATTCTTGTGATGGTGATGATGATCAAGAATAATTCCCAGCAATTCCAAGGAGAAGAACACCAAGCTCAAACGGCTTAGACATCATAACCATGTGATCAGATCCTTTTATCTCTTCAACTTCATCTGGTGGATTTTTCTCTACCATCCACCATTGAAAATCCTTCTTCTCCACCTCGTCTTTCTCAAAAACAACTTGCTGGAGCCCAACCACGTGGTCCAAAATGCTTAAGCCCAAGTTATTAGTAGTAGTTTACATGGTTCCTTATATACCAGGATCACCCATGTAGACTTTCGATGTGGGACGGAATATCACAGTGTATCCATTGGTTCAATATTTTTAATACCTAGAGTCCTCTAACTGTAAATAAAATATTTATGTAAACCAAATTAGCCTTTTTTTTTTACTCCCCTACCACCTCAGCCACCACTACGCCTCCGTCGACTCCAATTTTTTGTCAATGAAACTCTGGCCCAATATCTCAACACATCTAAAGTTTGAAATTGCAAGAAAAAATCTAAGCAAGTTCAGAAGTTCAACTTCCTTCATTTAGACTTTCTATCAAAGGAAAAGTATAGGAACACAGATGTTCTGGATCCATCTGGACATAGATGTGTCTAGAACCGTTGGATACATGTAGGGTCCACAAATTATTGAAAATTCCACATACATCTAACGGTCTGTGTTCGGATGC
This sequence comes from Arbutus unedo, assembly GCA_014822125.1. Lineage (NCBI taxonomy): Eukaryota > Viridiplantae > Streptophyta > Magnoliopsida > Ericales > Ericaceae > Arbutus > Arbutus unedo. The sequence goes on along the minus strand of JABCMJ010013703.1, from coordinate 20,257 downwards.
GCTTGAAACATCTGTATTTTTAGCATTACTCTTTACCAAATGAGTCCGATAACATTTGGCAATTTATTTGACAAAAAATAAAAGAAATGAAAAGAAATAGAGTTGAGTTTCTTCCTGTGATGGTGATGGTGATGATGATCAAGAATAATTCCCAGCAATTCCAAGGAGAAGAACACCAAGCTCAAACGGCTTAGACATCATAACCATGCGATCAGATCTTTTTATCTCTTCAACTTCATCCGGTGGATTTTTCTCTACCATCCACCATTGAAAATCCTTCTTCTCCACCTCGTCTTTCTCAGAAACAACGAACACTCGTTTCACTGACTCATGTTTGTCTCTCAAGAAAATCAACTCATATGACATGTTTTTTTACACTGTACAAGCGATGAGGTCTCAACAATATTGTTGCCAGGGTCACATCCTACGAAAACAAAGGTAAATCGACCATGATATTAGTTGATTATTATATCAGGTATAAATAAATTTAACTGAAACTTGTGATTGAATTGAAGCCTCCCCTCACCTCACTCTCGGGCTATGTTGGTACATTTTTGCTGCTAAGTACACTGGCCCAAAAATGAAATGTGTTGCAGGCCTGTTAGGTCCATCATCATATATGTAACGGCTATCTAGTAGTGATTCTTGTCTTCTGGAATACTGATACAAGAAAGAGGTGAAGTAATAGCAATTTCACTACTCATGCTTTTTTGAAATCTCATCAGCATGATCCTAACAGTTATATTTATAGAGTCGACTAAGCATTACGTAAACACTAAAAACTATGTAAATCGTCTTACTAAGTCACGCTAGCTGATCATTTATTTTTTTTAAATCAATATTGTCCGATCAAGTAATTATCGATAAACAATCAATTTGATTTGTTCATATCTGATCTACCCAGTGAACTCTGTAAACGTGACGATGCGGATCATGCCAATGAAACTTTGGTAAAACCTATCAATGAGAACTTCAGGTTGCAGTGCCTTGAGATACAAAGGGGATCCCTTGTCAAGAAATAATAAAGCAATGACTGGTTTGTGTGGCCTGTGGGAAATGTTACCTCTTGAAACAAGGAGGGAGATGTTGAGGGTTGGACCAGGCATCAAGGCGGTGACAAACACGGCCACTGAAATTTTCTCGGGAAAATTCTCCATGGCTTGAGATATGGCCAACCCACCAAAGCTATGACCCACAAGTATCACTCTTTCATTTGGATGATCTGAAATGGATGCCTTCATGAGCTCATTCAAGGGCTTAAAGTAATCTGAAACCAATGGGACGTCTACAACATGAAGTGGGTTGATCCCAGAAGCTGCTAAGTCCAGAGCCGTCACCTTATGGCCCAATCATTTCAGTAGTGACACAACCTTGTTGCACCGTGGCACGCCCCGTGGATCAGCACAAAGTGGTGGTGGTGGTGCATTTTGTTGCCTGATGTTGGTATTGCAAGAAACACTATAATCATATACTTCTTCTCCATCTTTGCTTTCTGTGTTCTGGATCCTAGTCATATATACAAACAAATGGTTATTTGGTCTGAATTTATAAGGGCTGGAGGCAAGAGCGGTTGGACATGGAGATCAATTGATCATCACACACTTCTTCTCCATCTCCTGCTAAAATAATTGACTTTTTTTTTTTTTCTTTGCTAATGAGGTCTTCAAGCCTTCTCCTACTGCAAAATATACAAAAAATAAAAAAATCAATTATTATAACAGGAGAAAACTTGGAGACATCATTAGCAAAAATAAAAATGGAAAAAGTCAATGATTGTAGTAGGAGAAGGCTAAAAAAAAAAAGTTAATTATTCTTGCAGGGGAAGGCTTGGAGACCTCATCAGCAGAAGAAAAAAAAAATCTTCTAGTTTGGTGGTGATCCCGATCTATAATCCAACGCATCGGCAGCTCATCAAGTTCAACAGGGCATTTTGACTATATGTTGGCATCAGAATTTTTAAATACTTCCCCTGAATCTGACTACAGATATAAAATAAGATCATCCAAACCATGAAAAATACTCGATTTGCCTTTTACCACTGGTATAGAGGAGGCCAAAACAGGAAAATTCTGGCATGCGGTAAAACACATCTGCAATAGACATGGGACCAAATATTCATGGTTCGTCCTTTTCCAACCCAACCAAAAGTGAGAACCAAAACCCAACAAAGAAAAAACGTCTATTTTAGCTTAAAGATAGGGGTCAAGGTGCTCTAATCTTAGGATGTATATCTAACCCAGCTCATTTTCCAAACACACGGAGATTTCCATATTTATAGGCTGAAAAAGACAGATCCAATCGAATCTGTTCTCTTCCTAATTAGTTGAAGCATAGGAACTAAACCACACCCAATTTGTGAAAATTCTGATGGGTCCCCTGGAAGTTGAATTCCCTCTACAGAAGTAAACCGCAAACCTAACACATTCATGCAATTCGACATAACATTACACAAAGATACACTGTCAGACCATCTCGAAACAGAAAATGCTCAAAGAGAAGGGGGAAAAGAAAAAAAAAAGAGAGAATCACATCATGTGCTCAAAGCAAGCAAAAGTTGTATGCGTCTTTGGATGAGGATGTGGCCCCTGAAATGACACTTCCATGGAGCCACAGTTTTGCAGTGCTTAAGCCTACACATATCAATGTTAGGTGTAATGAAAGGAGTTAAGCGCAAGTTCCAAAAAGTTCTAACAGTGTCTTCAACTCTAAAACCCATTATCATCCCAGTCACAAATACCAAATTAAACAGACGAACAAAAAGGTTACATGCGACCAGCATGAACAGTAAAGTCTTAAAAGTTAAAACCAAGCAGTTAATATCCATTCTAGATACCGAAGAGGTGACCATAACTCAAGTTCATGAACCCCAGCAAACAACACGAAATTTCATACGGATTGGACATAGAAACTAAAAAAACAGAGGGTAGGATTGAGCGAAGATACAGATTAGGCATCATTTTTTCTATCCATTCAACGGGAAGAGGTGGGGCATTCTCGGGCAAAATGCCCTTGCTCGCCACATTTAAAGCAACCACCCCCACCACCACCCCTCCCGCCGCCACCACCTCCCTGACTGCATTCCCTGGCCATATGTCCCATCTCCCCACACTTGAAGCAAGCATTGCCACCAACTCCACTGCCATACCTCCCGCCTCCACCACCCTGGCTGCAGTCCCTGGCCATATGTCCAGTCTCCCCACACTTGAAGCAAGCATTCCCACCACCACCACTGCTACCACCTCTTCCTCCACCACTGCCACCCTGAGTGCATTCCCTAGCCATATGCCCGGTTTCCCCACACTTGTAGCAGCCATTCCCGCTACCCCCTCTTCCCCTTCCCCCACCTGAACCACCAAATCCTTGGTCCCCACCAGATGGTTTACCCCAGCAATCATTTTGATCTTTTTTCTCTGTATTAGTCCAAGAAGACCCGCCTGATTGATTTCCCCAAGAAGATTCACCACCTTGTTTGCCCCACGAAGATCCTCCCCCATCCTGCTTATTTGATGAAGATGTTCCAGCACCACTACCCCATCCTCCTGTTTTACTCTCTGGTGCAGCTAAGGTAGAACTATTCCAGACTGATTTGCTTTCGCTAGAATCATCTTTGCTGCTCCATTTCTCTGCTGGTTTGCCCCAAGATTTTTCTGCAGATCCCATACCAGCAGCACTCTCTTGGGGATCCATGGATTTTCCCCAACCTAATTCCCCATCTTTTTTCATTTTTCCCCAGCCACTTAACTCAGCAGCTTCTGATTGGCCTGAATTCCCACCTGAAATGCCCCATCCCCCAGTTAGATTTCGGGATTTTTCAGCATTAGAACTACCAGCATTACCCCACACCCCAGATTGATTAATAGGCACAGCATCTAATTGGGCCGAACTCCCACCACCCGTAGCCCATCCTCCAGTATGATTGTGAGTTTCAGCAATAGAACCACTTGCTTTAGCCCACCCTCCTGTATGATTCTTGGGTTCAGAATCTGATTGCACTGAGGTCCCACCTGCAGTACCCCATGCTCCAGTTTGATTATTGGGTTCAGCCTTGGAACTGCCAGGATTACCCCAGCCACCAGTTTGATTATCAGTTTCAGTATCAGATTGGACAGAGTTCCAACCTCTAGAACCCCATCCGGCATTTTGATTCTTGGGTTCAGTGTCTGGCTGGGCTGATTTCCAACTTGTAGCACCCCAAGCTGCCTTGCTTCCACCAGACCCATCTCCACTACCCCACTTATCTGCAGCATTTCCCAATGAATCTCCCCCGCCGCCTCCACCACCAGATCTCCAGCTTCCACCTCCGTCGCCGCCACCCTGAGTGCAATCTCTAGCCATATGTCCTGTTTCTCCACACTTGAAGCAAGCATTCCCTCCCCCACCACCATACCTCCCGCCTCCGCCTCCACCACCCTGACTGCAGTCCCTGGCCATATGGCCAGCTTCCCCACACTTGAAGCAAGCATTCCCACTGCTGCCACCGCCCGCCCCCCTCCCCCCTCCGCCACCCTGAGTACATTCCCTGGCCATATGTCCAGTTTCCCCACACTTGAAGCAAGCATTACCTCCGCCGGCCCCCCTCCCCCCTCCACCACCCTGAGTGCATTCCCTGGCCATATGCCCTGTTTCCCCACACTTAAAGCAAGCATTTCCACCACCACTTCCACCCCCTTGAGTGCATTCCCTCGCCATGTGCCCCGTTTCCCCACACTTAAAGCAAGCATTCCCGCCACTACCGCCGCCACCCCTCCCACCTCCGCCGCCCTGAGTGCACTCCCTTGACATATGGCCCGTTTCCCCACACTTGAAGCAAGCATTCCCACCTCCTCTTCCTCTTCCCCTTCCCCTTCCCCCACCTGAACCACAACCTCCGTCAATTCTCGCTTCTCTGGACTCATCTTCCGTATTCACATCAGATTGCTTAGCCCAAGAAGATCCACCACCTTGTTTATTCCAAGAAGATCCTCCCCCATCCTGCTTATTCCAAAGAGACCCTCCAGCATTACTACTCCATCCCGTTTGACTCTCTGGTGCAGAGGTAGAATTGTTCCAGGCTGCCTTGCTTCCGTTAGAATCATCCTTGCTGCCCCATGCTGCTGCTGCAGGTTTGCCCCAAGAACTTTCTCCGGACCCCATACCAGGACTACTCTCTTGGGGATCTGTAGATTTTCCCCACCCTGTTGCACTGTCCTTTTTCGCAGACCCCCAACTTCCAGTTTGAGATCCATCAGCTTTGGTAGCTTTATTCCAGCCACTTGCTTCAGCTTCTGAATGGCCAGAGTTCCCACTTCCACTGTCCTTTTTCACAGCACCCCAACTTCCAGTTTGAGATCCATCCACATTGGTAGCTTTATTCCAGCCGCTTGCTTCAGTTTCTGATTGGCCAGAGTTTCCACCTCCACTGCCCCAGGCCCCAGTTTGATTCTTTGGTTCAGCTGCAAACCCACCCCAAGCAGACTCATTTCCAACAGCTTTCTCATTAGCCACAGCATTACCCCACGTAGAGTTCTCTTTTTTAGTTGCTTTACTACCCCAAGGGCCATCGTCTTCAACATCTTCACATTGTTAAACAAGAAGCATCACAATAAAAAGAGCACGAGTAATACGATTGCAACATGTTCAAATATCTCTGTTATAGAGGTTGTTAATGCCATTTCAAAGACAGCACGGTGATAGTACCTTTACTTGTACTATTATCAGCAGAATTGAGAGCATTTCCAGAACTGGATTCAGGCTGAACCTGTAAATCAAAGATCAGGCAAAAACTTTGGTGGAGAACAAAACACAAGCAAATAAAATAAGACTTGGATTTAAACTTACAGCAAAGCCTGACGATGGGAAAGCAGGCCAAGAGCTCCTGAGCAGAAATGACATCAATATCAGCTCAAATTCAGAGTAACCCAAATTCAACAAGAAGACACAATATACAAAGATACTAGAACAAACGAATAAACAAAGGAAAATGTCAACTTGCATTCCACTGAACCCTTAAATGGTAGTACAAGATATCTAATGAGTACGGCAACTTAACATCACATGCCAGCTACAATATGTGCAATAGTTTACACTCCAAAATAGTCACAATATATTTTATAAATAACTTCTTATTTTCATGATCTTAGTTAAAAATAGTAGGTAGAATGAGAGACCCTAGTAACACTGATCAATATACAAGCAATCCCTCATTCCCTTCCAAAGTAAAGAGGATCTGGTTACAGTCCCCTCTAATATTCTGTCATCGCAAATTAGATAATTTGTTTCAGCTCTGTGAAGACTACCATTTCTCCCAACTAAACAGTGGTTATCACATATACAACCCATGCCAGGGCAGTCAAACAAATAAACGCACTTATCAAATTCTGGATAGATTCTGACCAATATGTTCAAGCCATCAACGGCGCCAACTGTACTCCTTAGGGGATTTGTAATGAAGCACTCAAGCACACAATCCACAAAGAAAATAATTTGCACACAACAAATTTCAAAAATGGCTGGAGAATTGTTGGACTATATGCCTACCGTTATTAGTAATTTAATAGTCAAGCAAATAAACACATTTCCAAGTTCTGGAAGAGAGAATAGATTCTGACCAACATGTTCAAGCCATCAACTACGCAGACTATACTCAGTAGGAGATTGTCATGAAGCACTCAAGCACACAATCCACAAAGAAAATAATTTGCGCACAACAAATTTCAAAAATGGCTGGACAATTGTTGGACTATATGCCTACCGTTCTACTTAATCAATAGAAGCCCACAACAATATCAGACCCCACCACCAACCCAAATTTATTCGGAACACAATAGCATACAAAAAAAAAATGAAAGGGTACAAATCCCTTTTACTGTTGTGCTGCAGATCAACAGCTTCCTTACTCAGAGGAACATCCTCCAGACCACAAATGCATGTATATACATGTGTATATATACCACAGCTTGCAATGTATTAGGAGAAAATAGTCAGTTATATTATGTATTACTTCAATTATTTGTACTATGGTACCATCCCACACATCCGATTCTTGAACTAAGACAGACAATTCTATCTTATAGGCTTATGAAAGTGCCCAAGAACTAAGAGTGCATTCTCTTACTTTCCTTCGAGAAGGCAGGGTTTTTGAAGGCAAGTTAATGGAACTGACCAAAAAGACAATGAGAAGAAAAAGGAGAAAAAGAGAGCTTATTGTCTTATTACAACAAGGGCCCTGGCCATCAATGGCCATAGAGAAACCACAGGTTAGTCAAATCACTCGAGGCTATAGACTCATAACTTAGAATAGCAACAGCAGCAGTTCAGTGCGTGTCTTTCCTGTTGTTAAGAAGATAAAAAATGGAAATTGTCACATGGATAATTACCCTAAAAATGTCTATTATCAACAAACTTCTACATATTCTCATCTTCCTAATGAGAAACATTCTTACTTAGAGTTACGTAATTCACAGATATATTCCAGGAGCATTTTTTCAAGTTTATTTATCTTCACTGAACCTCTCATGAAAAAAAAATAGGAAACTAACAAACGGTGCTGGCTAGTGTAATCCACTTTCAGAGCAAACCCATTTTGTATAGATGGAAGAAAATAGATCATGTCTTTAGAATTAACTCAAAATTACACAACCAGTTGAACACTAAAAGTACAAAATTCATCCAGCACATATGCACCTATCTAAACAGGTGAACACTAGATGAGAATGAGAAGAGAATTCAAAATGGACATGAAAAATTATTATGACCTTTCTGTAGACAGTCCTCCAGCTCCCCATCTATCACCCTCTGCTGACGTCCCTGCTCCAGCCATCCAATCTTCAAAATATCAGAGCACATGTTACCACAACACATAACACCCCTCATGGCACGGGTGCGCAAGAGAGAGAGAGAGAGAGAGAATACGAACCACACTCCACAGAGATTATATCAACTGACAAAGTACATAGCACCCATACAAACTTTTGTTAAGGGGATGCAGTCTCGCATAAGGGAAGCAAACATTCTTGCACATCTAGTAATTGTTCTCAAGGTATTAAAGGTTCTAGTACAGCAAACCTTGAAGATGGAAAAAAAAAATGTCTTCCTTTATTTATGGAAAAAGATGATTTTCACAAGATAAAGAAAAATCAATACCAGAACAAAATGCTGGTCAAAATGGAAACCAACAGTAAATAATACAGGTTGAAGAACCATATAAGTTCCTAACCTGTGGAGCCGTCTTGAGTTCCAAGCAGATCAAATGGTTTCGCAGAGTCCACATCATCACTTGAAAAGAAGCAACACCAAATCAAAATGGTACCAAGAGACTCGAACATAAATATAAACTCATGCTGATTAAAAACAGTTCAGAGTTATATGAAATGGTACCCCAAGGAAATGGCAGAACTCTTCCCACGAACCTCAGCAAGATGTTCGCTTTTCACTGTGGAAACAACACAAGAGAAAATGCAACAACATTGACCCTACTATCCAAAGAAAACCACCAACTATAGGCAAGCATAACTAAACCTGTAAGAATTTTCTGTTGAGAATCAAGCTTTACTGTGATATCAGAACGACGCACAGCCAATACACGGCAGAGATATCCCTTTAGAGGACCTACTCTAATTCGCAATGACTGGCCAATAGAGAACATTCCATCTTTGTCATCTTGATTGACTGCATTCATAAGAATAGTTTGGACGAAAGAAAGGATGTTAGAATCTTGATCAGCAAGCCAGTGTCAACGGGATCAAAAACTCAAAACATACAATTGGTGCTCTTTTCACTAGCTTGCCAAGCTTTTTTAGGTGATAGAGGGGATTTAGGAGACGAGGGGAAATCTTCAAAACCTTGGAACCCTGATTCATCGCCCTGATTAAAAAAGAAACTTACGCCAAATAAAAAACAGAAATATGACAGAATAGCAATAAAAATGATCCAACTTCTACATTTGCGTAACAGGAAATACGACCTTTCCTTTAACTGCATCAACAGAAAGTTTAGTTTTCTCGCAGATCTGAGATTTACAACAGATAAAACCACCATTTTCCTGTTCATTTTCATCATAGAAAAAGATTATTCCTCTATAAATCTGCTTAACGATCCCCTGACGACCCTGCAATACATGAAAGATAAAGAGTTAGCCGCAAATCATTAGTAATAAACTCCACTAGCATGGACAGTTCCAATCCAGAACTAGCTTCACACCTGTAATGGACCCTCCAAAACCCTCACGGCATCATTTACAGATATGGTCTTCATGCGGTGATCTAATGCATGGAATTTCTTATCAAAGGACGCATTCTTTAACTGACGCAGTTCAACAGTCACCACTACTGGACCTTCTGAACCCTCTTTCAAAATCTGAAGTAAAACACATGCGTAAGAGGCCAACAACAAGGACTGCAGCACACAAATTAAGTCATATACCTTGAAATAATCTTCTTTCTCTGTTCCTACAATAACTCCAAAATCCTTCCTCCTGCAATAGTAACATTAAGAAAAATAAAATACAACTGCAAAGAACATTACTACACCCAGTTAGTACCAAATCTCTCACAACAGGTAAAGGATACAACATACCCAAAAACCACAAGATCATGCACTTCAAAACTACTTGACGTGCTTGCGCTTGATGAACCCTCTGCTTTCCCACCACCTTTGTCCTTGCCACCACCTTTGCCCTTGCCACCACCTTTGTCATTCCCACCACCACTTTCACACCTCGTGCGTTTCTTCCTTTGCTCACCAAAAAGCTGTGTAAGCCACTCTTGAGAATCAGGTTCCTCTTTCTTACAAGGCTCAAACTTCAGGAGTTCGTCTTCAGAAGGCATTACACCCCAAAAGTTTAATGAATCAATTGCTACTTTTTTGTACAAGTAACCATCTTTGAGCATCAACCCATCGAGAACCTCAAAAGCTTGGCCAGTATCACGGTCACGCCTATATTGCATGAGAGGCCGGAACTCCCTACACAAAAGGCATGAACAAATATAACACGAGCTGTAGCATCTCAAACTCACTCTGAAAATGGAGTATGCGCTTTACTCAAGTTCGGTAGAGCTGATCAATCTTGGTGTTGGCGTAGCAGTCTTCTTGGAAGCAATTCCTCCACCCTTAGCAGTCTTTTTCGAAGCAACTCCTCCACCCTGAACACATGTATACAACGAATACCAGGCATCCGAGGAAATAAACAGACTGCATCTCCTTCCATGCAATGATAACAAAATGAACATAGTGGCTTTTTGGCATAGTCCTTTTGAATACTTTATAGCAAGAAAAAATAAGGACAGTTACAAACAAGTACATTAGCTCTTCCCATAAGCTTTTGGGGAAATTGAATTGAAAAGCCTATTCAGTTGTCTCCTCACAATAGTTTGCAGTAGCCTACCACCTCTAAGAAGTTCTCTTTCTATTCATCTCAGGCAAAGGAGACTATAAAATTAAAAGAAAACTACTTGAAGCACAGCCAACAAGGTACAGCTCCTCAAAAAACCAAAAACACATTGTGAAATATAGATACAAATTTTGGGAATCATCGTGATTCATGATCTCACTTAAGAGACTTGAAAAAAAAAAAGCACATAAAGAATCCATACGAAGTTCCACGAAATGAGCAGTTTCTACTTCAGCACTTTTCTTGGTCAATTAGGAATATGCATTTTCTTGAAAAATAAAAAAAGCTATCATTAGGTCATTTCTCCCACCAACTAAAATAGAGAAAATGTATCTATTGGATAGAAAGCTTGTCTAAGATAAGAGAATCTCATTACATATTTTTCAGCCATTGCTTGTAGATCGATTCTAGGTATCAGCTTCAGGGTAGCTTTTTTCCGTGCATCGTCCATAGATACAACCTACAGAAACATCATCAAAAAGCAAATGGAGAATAAAAAACTAGCTACAAAAGTTAATCCATCAAGAAAAAAACCAGAAAACAAGCTTGTAAATAGCTTTGTCCAATGGAAAGACCCAAAGTACCTGTGCTAGGTCCCCTTTGTATTTCCCGTTCTTCACACGGGCCCAAGTGCCCACTGAAACTTCATTGTATTTGCTTCGCACAGAGAGCAAATGAGAAACTTCATTGCTTGGGACAGCTGTCACGCGGCTTGAATATATAGAACAAAGCCCTTTGCATGCCTATATTTGAAATAACATGTTTCCAGATTAATTTACTCGCAAGACCATCACAAATAAGAGCAAAAAAAACTGTCATACCAAGAAAAAAAACTGACCATAACCAGAGTTCAAAAGGAAGAAAAGAAGAATAGTACCTCATTAACGTCATTTTGCCTTTCCGCTTCAATGTAAATAAAGCCCTTCACGTGGTCAAGTGCAAATGCAGAAATTATTTGCAACTTAGTCCCAAGAGCGAGCAAGTCCACATACTTCTGCATCAGGCAGAAAGCAGAATGCCTCTCTCGTCCAACCTGAATGAAAGAAGTTGCCCAGAAAAACAAAGAAATAATGAGAAAGAAAGTATGGGAATTTGTTGAAACATAACCCTTGGTTTTTTAACACTATACCATGCATTTGATTTTCCAGATGGTAGGATCCTTGTAAGAAGGTATGACTGCATCTACTTCAATTGATCTTTTAGACCCATATGGGTCTTCTGCATACTTAACAAAACTGGCACCTGGTCTATAACGCTCTTCCAGCATTTTTTCCAGTTCCTCCTCACTCAGCTCCTCCTCTTTGGGAAACAGTGGAAACTGATGGTCTTTCGCAAACTCGTTTTTGCCTTTATCCTGTGTTTTAAATTCATCTTCCAGGAAGCCTTTATTCAATAAGGAAAAAGGTCAAACTCGTCAGCCGAGGTTCAAAGTATGAATGTAGGATTTCTACAACCCAGGCAAAAAAAAAAAAAACATGTCATCAAACCAACAAGATCAGAATGACATACCAAGAACACGTGCAACCACAGAAAAACCCAACATACGCAGAAAAAAGAGAACATAATTTCTTCAAATTGCAGCAAAAACATAGATTTAAAATGCACAAAATCAGATTATTGTGGAGTTTGGTAACTTGATTACGGATTAGATGGGTCTTCAAAAATCATTTTCCGACGCTAGCCGTTTCAAAAACCCCATCTAACACAAAATTGAAGCAAATGGGCCATTTCCCCTACAACTACAGAAATTAGCTAATAAAATTCCTAACCCTAAGCACACAGTCCAACATCATCCAGCAAAAAGAAATCGCACTCATACAACCAAAATCCAAGACACATTTTCCGCAAACCCCGGCAAGCGCAAAAATAAACCCTAATTTCTTCAGCAAAACACAGATGCATAACGCATACAACAAGAAATAGCTTTCGTTTTTTTCCTTACCGTCGTCGAGATCGCTGTCGTCGCTCGACTCGTCCTCGTCCTCGAGCTCGTAGGCAGCGTCGTCGAAGAACTGAAGAACGCCGCGGTTCTTCCTCTTCCGGCCACCGCCGGCCTTCTCTTTGCCGTCGCGCTTTCTCTTCCCCCATGGTTCCACTCCGGCGACTTCTTTTCCCTTCCGAGACGGCATTGTAAGCCGAGAACGCGAAGATTGTGACAGAGCTACAATGACAGTAGAGCAGAAAGATAGTGTGCGCGTATGTGTGTCATCAGGCGTCAATATTTGTACCATTTCCCATACTTCTTTTTGCAGCTAAGTCCCTGACTCTTCGTTAACTGTGTGTCATTGTGCTCTGGTCCTAATATTAAATTACACTTATAACTCCTAAAATATTTTAGGAGTTCACAAGCACCCTCTATGTTAAAATTAATTAAACATTATTAGTTAAATTATTGAAAATTTAAATTTTTAAATTTTTCGGGAAAGATTTGAAATATAATTCTGTCTGAAATAGGTTAAATTAAAATTTTTAAAACTTTATCTCGGGTTTCAGCATGTTAGGTTACATGTACAATAGTATAAATTCTTCTAATATGTTATCAAAAACAAGTCTACACATACACTCTCTATACATATATCCAAACATAGATGTGTCTAGAATCATGTAATATATGTAGTCTCTCAAAATAATATAAACTCTATATACATCGAACAATTTTGAATATATTTAAAATAATACAATACAAGCCTAGTACTATCTAATTGGTACATTTGAGGTCTCATTTTGAATCTATTTTGATAATATAAGCAGTTCGTCTTTTAACACTCGTAGAGAACATCAACTACATTAAAAGTTATTTTAATTAGATATTAATAAAAAATTGATTCTATAATATTATGTACAAAAAGATTTTTTTGCTAAAAAATGATTACACGAATTTCTGAAAATATTAATATTATTTTAAATCAACAATTAATTTATGGTATTTTTTAAATGAAATCGAGATAACATTTTCGCAGAAAAGATTGATTTTTTCATCTTCTACGCCCTCATGTTTCTTATTTATGACTTTATTATAGATCCCATTTATTAATTTTGTAGAGATCTAGAAAAAAATTCGTTTTTAATATTAATGTTTGGAAAATGATTGGGCATTGTATTTATGCATAATTATGTGGTTTTGGGTCATTGTATAATGGAAGGATAGTCATGAGACTTAAAATTAGCATGTTTGCAATGTGAAGGGGTTAAGTGTAATAACTTGGGTTGGTTTATATTTATATCAGATGAGTTTTTTTTCAACCCACGACGTTTACCCTCTCTCTCAAACCCTCCACCAAGATTTCTTGCTCTAAACTTCAATTCCTTCAAGAACCCTTCGTAACTCGTTGATCTTTGAAGCTATTTGGCATATATTTGCTTGGAAAAACTTTGTTTCAAGAGTTTTCAACATTTAGATCTAGGATTTGCTATTGGAGTTTGAATCTTGCACTTTAAAACTTGACGTAAGGATTTCTAACCTTCTTTAAGTGGTTATGACTTGTTGTGAACCACATTTCATACTTTGATCATCATTCAGAAAGTTGGATTTCAAAACCCAAATCTGCAGCTTTCCTTCGTTCTACTGTTTTTCCCTCGACCATCTAGATGGCCCATTTATGCCCGTCCGGATAAGCCCATTTGTAGCATTTGTTGTATTCTGAAATATTACATCTCATCCGGATGACTCATTTATGCCTGTCCGGATAGCCCTATTTGTTGTATCTCTTGTATGCTGAAATTCTACAGCTCATCCGGATGGCCAATCTATGTCCGTTCAGACAGACTAGTTTGCTGTATCTCTTGTAATCTGAGATTGTACATCTCATCCAAATGACCCATTTATACCCGTTCGGATAGCTTGAGAAGTTTGATGAAATTTCTTATAAGCTTTAATTCTTCGGTTTTCATCATGATTATATGATCAAATGAATCTAGATACCCAACAAAATTGACATATGACAAATATGCGAACGTTAATAGCTTTCTTCGGGAGTGTGCTAGGGGGTAACACAACATTACTAGCTTCCTTCGGGAATGTGCTAAGGGAATACAATACTACTAGCTTCCTTCGGAAGTGTGCTAGGAGATGACACACGTTACTAGCTTCCTTCGGGAATATGCTAGGGGAATACAATACTGCTAGCTTCCTTCAGAAGTGTGCTAGGAGATGACACACGTTACTAGCTTCCTTCGGGAGTGTGCTAGGGGATGATACACCTTACTAGCGTCCTTCGGGAGTGTATTAGGAGATGACATGATATTATTAGCGTCCTTCGAGAGTGTGCTAGGAGGAACGATGAACACACGATTTCGACATAATATGAGATAATAAATGCTAGAATGGGGTGATAACTTACTTAGATAACGAATTGGATTTATTTAATTGATGAATATGTTATTCTTGAATATCTATACGTTTGAGTTGTGGAATGTCCTCTTTCTCCTTAATACTCATATCTTTTGCCACCTTATTCATATTTATCAATACTGTATAGATTTTTCTATTGGGTTTTGTAGCTCAACCCTTTATTTTCTTCAAGTAGTGAACACTCATACAAAGAATTTACTTTGCATCTTTATAAAAACGTTATTTTTGAAAAGATGTGCTGTAACTTCTTTCTTTTTTTTTTTTAAAGGAGAAATATTTAAACTTCTCTTATGATCTTAATGTATATTGGGTAGGGTATTACTCTTTTTTTTATGTGACCTTTCAAACTTTGAGCTTATCAACGGAGAATGAATGAATATTTTGGATTTATTTATGGTCTTTGTGAGGTTTTTATTAATATTTAATATTATTTTATTTTATTTAAAATTGAGGACATGGCAAATTCCTCATTACACTTTTTTCCTCTATATTTATCTCTCACTTTCCATTTCCACAGAAGACTCTCCTTTTCTTTTCTTTTCTTTTCTTTTCTTTTTCTTTCTCCCTTATCATTTCTACTTCTAGTATGGATTTTAGAGAGCCACCAAATCATGCAACACAATCCATTACGGAGTCTAATTGAGACACAATTCTAATATATTATTCTTGCTACTAGTATTCACATATTCAACAATAATATTTTTTAATCGAAGTACGCTCCCAAATCTTTGAAGTATTTATTTTCAAATTATCTCAATTTATACTTTTTTTCTTTTCTTGGAATGTGTGAAGTTATGGTTGAGTACCATAAAATTAATTGTTATAAAAAATGAGCGAAACTCGACCAATAAGTTACCTAATATGTATCATATAACTGGCCAATAAAATGCATGGTTGAGGGGGCGAGATGCCCATCATATAAGAGATCGGATTCAGGGAGGTTGTAGTGTACTTTGATGTAGTGCGCGTGTAGTGTAGACAAAATGACATAGTTTTACTTGCTTTGCACTCAAAACTACATCATTTTTACTTATCACACAAATTGTTATGAAAATGCACATCGTGTGATAAGTTAAAATGATATAATTTCGAGTGCAAAGAAGGTAAAATTATGTTATTTTGTCTGCATACGCGCGCATTATAGAAAAACATACTATAGCTCCCCCAAATCCTAAGAAATCAGCTTAACCTCGACGATGTGAATAATAAGGAAAAAAGGAAAGCTATTTTCTTGTTCAAAATCAAAAAGCCCTCTACAAACCCAACTCTCATTTCAATTTTAATGGTTGACATTGAAAATGAGTCTCCCCTTCCTCGAGGTAGGAAGTCCCTTAAAAGAAAATTGGCGACACCTTTGGCAACGTTGCTAAACACATCGGGGTGGATGCGTGGGATCTAAAGATAAACTTTATTGGTGATTACCCCGTAACTGTGGTGGATTTAGTGAAGAATTTAAGGTTGTCAATGCCATGACTGAGGCTGCTTTTTTACTTTCACACACGTTAATAAAAGGATAAAACAAATATATTTTTCTAACATTTCATTTAAAATATGGGATTTAGTACAAAAAATAATTTTTCGACAAAATACATATATCTGAAATACAGTTTGCTGATAAAAGTTATATCAAAAAGACTTTTCAAGGAAAGTTGGAGCAAATCTAAGGCTTGACTAGGTAAACCATGGCTCAACAGTGTCTTCTTAGGGGAATGCATCTTCGAAGGTCGGATGCTCGGATTCTGTTCCATCTTTGTTTGTACTTAGCATGAAACGCTAGAGACAAGGCAATATGCACCATGAGTTTTGCCCCTCAATAAGTAATCATATCCTTATATTTTCTTTTTAATGGTTGAAGTGATATGATGTACGATGTATAATGTGAGCAGTTAATCTCGAAAACTGTAACACATAAGTACTGAAATTAATCTTGATAAAATATCAAGATATTGAGTCAAATTCTATCAATGAAACCTTTAGTGTTCTGCGTTTATACACAAGTACTATTAAAAACCCAGATGTTATTCAAGTCATTGACTTAATTGATATTCTCAAGTATGAACACGTTATATAATTCCATACATCCAAGTATGACCAAGTCATATATTTTCATTTTATAAATCTCGTTTATGGTGCTCCCATTTAATAACGATCTTGACCACCATGCTCCCCAACCGCAGTACTCTAAATTAACATGTTCCTAACCACTATGTTCCTGGACATTTATATTGTCCGACATGTGCCAACATCAAAGACATCCTACACGATAGCTAGACTTCATCAAGAATGGCACGTTACGTCCAAATATAACATGACTAAATACATAGCATGGCTAAAGATATGACACGGCTAAATGTATAGACTTGACTAAACGACAAAACTTGGGTAATACATCTCAGTTTCAAGCCGTAGCTCGGCTTAAGTTGCATCACGACTAACGACAAACATACATGTTCTCACAGAGAATATTTTCATAACAGATTTCATTTCCAAAGTTTCCAACAAGTTTTCTAGTTCAAGTACCCATAGGATATCCTAATATCTCATCCGAATGGATGACTTGGTGCATTCGGTTGAGTTACGTATATTTAAGTATAAAAGTGAGATAAATTGAATGTTTATCTGATTGGATTGTTGAGGCATCTAGTTGGCCATGCATTTTACACTAGGAAACTGAGACAGAAGCAAAGGTCATCCGGATGTGGTATATGGGGCAATTGGTTGCATTGGTCATCTTCCTCAAGAATTGAGCTGCTTCCTCCATTGAAGCAGTTCAAACTTTTTAAACATTCTCTAAACATTAAAATTGAATTTCAAGGATAGGAGAACTTACTTCTAAGTGACAAGTGAGAAGGAAATTGATCAATTGGAATGGGAATGTAAGCTCCAAATTGTGGGATATGTCGACTGAGTTTTCTTCTTGGCTCCTCCTTCTTCTTGGTTCTTGTTTTTTTCGCTAATTGCTCTTATTTGCTCTCTCTCAATCTCAGGTTTTTGATGGAAGCTATCAAGGAATCAAAGGAAGGCTCGTATTTATAGGCAAGGGATGAGAAATCAATCCAATGGATGGGAGGCGATCAAGAAGGAAGAGAGGAGGAAGAGAAATTGAGTGAGGAAGAAGTTTGGCCCGCCATGGAAGTGACTCCAATGGTAGGATGATTTGAAGTCTATTGTGGGCCAATGGGAGGGAATGAGTAGAAGTAACATGAGAGGTATTTTGGTTGATGGGATAGTATGAGGGGAAAAATTATGAACGAAAGATATATATAAATACGTATGTATGAGTGTGTGTGTGTGTATATATATATAGTCTCAAATATAAATAAACTATACATGTAGGTATGTATGTATAACATGTGAACAAAGTATATAAAAAATGTATTTTTTTTAATTTAATTACACGAATTAAACTAAGTTATGCTAAATTTTAAATTAGTTATACGAAACATGAGTTAAATACACAAAAATTATTTATTATTGAATTATTTTATTTGGGTCTTTATAGGGTCAATACTTGCATATTCCCTTGTTGTAAGTTCCCTACCAGTTTGTTCATTTTGTGTTCAACTTGCTTATGTATGTCACTTCCTTGCCTACTTTCACTTTTTTCTTGTTTGACAATTCGTCCAAAGAGCAGTCGAAGTTAAGGACATTATGCATGACAAGGATGACTTTTCCTAATGCATCAAGCGAGTTCCCTTGAATGGTGAAGAAAGTACATTGATGCTTTGGAAACCACATAGGCTAATCTAAAAAGGATTGTCATGGCAAAAAATTGGGTTGCAAAATGCGCTTGCCGAAGAGAAAACCCATGCAAATGCCCAAGCTTTTAAGTTCAAAGAAGATTGTAAGATTGATCAAAAAGAAGGCACTATTGATGCTACAAATCACTTTGAAAAGGTCCAACTTTTAGAAATTCAGGAAGACGTCTTTGCATTCAGATGGAAGGCTGCCGTGTAGACTTATGACATCCATAAAACTCTCCCTACTATGTTGGTATTCCAAAGTCTACAAAGGTTGTATTGGATAACTCTGAGATCGTGGATGAAATCGCTCATATATCTCCCTCTCTTACTCAATCCCAAATTAGTGATGATGGTGACCCTATCGAGGTCACCAATACTGAGAATATTACTAATGATCTCTTGTTGTCGGGAATAGAAGGGCGGTGAAGATGAGGAGGACAACACTGGCTCACAACCTTAATCTTTTCTTCTTTTAAACTTTGATGAACTTTTGTTATTTTTGCTTACTGATCTCTGATACTATTTCTTTGCTCTAATCTCAGTCATAGTGCCTTTGTTGAGATGCTTTTTGAATGTGTTCTCTTGTGAACTGTTGGTTGACCCAATGGCTTTTCCTAATTGTGAACGTTTGGCCATAGGGACATTTTCTTCTATGCAAATTGTCTAACCGTGCAGACCTATACCTAAATTTTAATTTATGTGGTAATTGCTTGTGTGTGAGGGCCTATGATCCCAAAATTTGATTATTTTTATTAATTTATTGTTATTTCAGTGATTTTATGAATTTTTATGCAACTTTGGTATTTTAGTAAAGTTTGACATTTTTGGGTTGACTATAAAACTATCTAAACTATGGGGGCTATTGTGCAATTGTAGGAGTTGTGAGTATATAAGCCCATTGAAAATTCTAAAATCAGATTTTGCCTAGAAATGACAAACGTCGGTTTTCTTTTCCTATTGTTCATTTTGTGTTTCGATCAGTAGAATGGACCAACAGTTGATCAAACCTAGAATTCTCGTAGAACGCATAAGAGAAAAGTTGATCCCAGTGATGTGAGCTTTAAGTGGAGCCTGGGTCGACATGATACGTGGAGGAATTGAAGAGTTTCACAATATTAGGATTTTTATTCACTCTTCGTGATTGATTCCCAAATCGGTCATAGTACGAATCCTAATACATCTGTGATTCTCTTCCTAATTCTCTTAATATGATTTATCATATTTGTTTCTAAATTTTAAGTCTATATAAATGGACATACTTTCAATCTACCAAATTGAGAATTATATGATATCACTTAAAAAAGGATAAAATGGTAAACATACTGCTTAAAATAATGATAAACACGTCAAGTTATGTAAAGTTAGGACTAAAACATAATCCGCAAACCTTGATGGGATGAAAAACTACGATGCATGCGCAAATAGAACCCTAGTTAAATTTACCTCTTTTAAAAAAAAAAAGACAACTACTCCATAAATTGTGAGATATGTAGGATTCCTTTAAATATTAGTAATCATACATCTTTTGATTGTTTTAAGCAGAACGAAGTTTATGAATCTATACTATAATAAAATAAAATGATATCTTAAAAATGTTTAAGTGCTGCTAATCTAGTATTTTAGAGTATATTCTTTTTTGTTGTAAAAAAGAATAAACTCTTTTAAGGCTCGAAATTATAAATAAAATGACATCTCTCACAACCTCAATGATTGCCGATCTCTTGCTTTTTTCAATTGATTGAGTCATGTGCAACGTGTGAGGCACATAGATAAGACAATATTTATCCATTGGATTTA